>PVIA01003770.1:0-158118 GCA_004024845.1 Tonatia bakeri
CAACTCACCGCAAATTTGAAGTTCCTTCTCCTTAACTGTGAAACGGGAACTACACTAGATATATTTCAGTAGGATTTCTTCATGTTCCTAAAATGTTGTCATTTTGAAGATTCTTTGTATAGAAAATTATTCTCCAGTGGGTAGAAATGTTCACATTGTTTATAACAATTTGGTTTCAAGTAGGAAATTCATTAACTGATGGCTTGCAGTCAAGTACTGAACTCTAGATCTGTTTTCTTTTATTTATATTCACAGCTGAATTGCCTTCATAAAATAATTAAAGTTCACTTCAAAGACTGATAGAGAAAATGACTGATAAGTAGGAAATAACAAAATATGGGCTTTAACATTATGTAAACATGAATTGGACATTACCATCTTGAGATAGTTAAATTGTTATGAACTATAGATGGAAAAACAGCTATATGAGCTTTGAGGATTTGAAAAGTTATGTGTTAAAGATTATTTGTAAGCCCTATTATGTTTGGCCTGCAAATTAAAACTTATTTTCAAAATGTGGTTACTCAAGACTAAAGATGCCCTTGCATTATAAAATATATATTAAAAGGAGATAAAACCTTTTTAAATGCTATTATTATTTTTATTTACTTAAATTATTATTGTTCAATTACAATTGTCTGTATTTTCTCCGCACACCTCCCCCACCCCCTCCAAACCTGCCTCCCTCCCTTGCTTCCACCCTCCCCCTTGGTTCTGTCCATGTGTCCTTTTAGTAGTTCCTGAGAACCCTTCTCTCCACTGTCCCCTGCCCACTCCCCTCTGGCTATTGTTAGATTGTTCTTAATTTCAGTGACTCTGGTTATATTTTGTTTGCCTTTTCTTTTGTTGATTATGTTCCAGTTAAAGGTGAGATCATATGGTATTTGTCCCTCACCATCTGGCTTATTTCACTTAGCATAGAACTTTTTTTAATGCTTATAAGGAGCAGTTTTCTCTAACTGTATTTATTTCCATAAAAAAAAACAATTGCACGGGACAATGATATCATGATGTTGGTAGTAGTACCCACTGGTTTGCTGTTTTATAAATTGGAAGGGAAAGCTACACTGTTTTACATATTTTTTCTTCATGAGGAAAGAGTAAACCTTCTACTCTGTAACTGAACTGACTGATATCCTCAGCACACCCCAAAGCTTCATTCTTCATACATGTTTGCTTTCTATTTTCACAGCGATGGGAATGGAATGTGATCCTTAACACTCAGCCATTATCCTGCCCTCTGTGGTCATAGCCTTTGACTCAGGTTCAAGATCACCATAACTTATTTTTACAAAGATCCTGAGATGCAGCCAGCCAGCCCACTTAATGATATTTCACTCCTACTCATCTCATTTCAAAATGGGGATTCTCGCGGTTTCCCCTTTTCAGAGCCTTTCTAGTTCCAGTATGAAACCTTTTAAACCAAAACTGCTGTGGTGTAAATGATTGAATTCAAATACATTTTTCCCCGCTTCCTGATTCTGTCTTGGGCGATTAAGCTCCATAGAGCCCTCTGCTTTCCAGATTTATTCATAAAGACGTTACATAGCTTGTCAATATTTTCTCAAGGAATTTCTGGGTAGCACACACTTTCTGGGTGGTGGCCAATGGCTCACTCTTTCCATAAGCTGTGTTGTGAAGTGAATCCCTGGCACATGTATCCAAAGCTTGCCTCGTTGCCTTGTTTGGTAGCAACTCATGGACATCGTCTGTGACCAGAGTGAGTCAAAGGGACCATTTCAAGGTTCGAGATCAACATTCTGACTCCTCCATTCTGTTTTTGTGGTTTTGTGTTTGCTGTTTGCCTCGGCTCTCACAGCACAACACACCCGAGCTGGACCTTGGTGGGTCTTAATAATAGTGTGAGTGAATGGGCTTCCCATTTGTAAGCTATCATTCTCTAATTTTCTCCTAAGCACTGTTTTCACTGTTTTTTTTTAAGTTAACTAACTAATTAATTAAGTAATTAATTTTCACATAATGATTTCCATGACCAGGAAAGTTGTAGGAATAAATAGTAATTAAAAAACTTGAACTCGTCATTATAGTTCATAGCTTGTTGACGTGAGCGGTTCTCAGACGTGAGTGTGCATTGGAGTCGCTGAGACTGTCAAAAACCAGTCAGACTTCTGGGCTCCAGACTTTCTGATCCTGTTGCTCTTGAGGTTGGGGCCTGAGAATCTGAATTTCTAACAGGATCTTGGTGGTGATGCAGCTGCTGGTCAGGAGACCAGCTTTGGAAGTCACCTTGGTAGAACCTAAGAGAATGCTAGACTCTCATTGTTTTGTTCCAATAAAATACCAGGCTGTCATTTACTGAAAAGGGCACAATTGGCATGGTATTTAAGAAATAACTGTGTCCTTTTCTTCTTAAAATGGCTCACTTTCCTCAAGCTTAGCTCTCGCATTCATCTGCATGGCGTGCACTGAAGGAGTGGCCGTACTCCTGACAGGCCGAGAGGCTCGCCAAGGCCCATGTTGTTCGCCAGATCACTTAAAATACGGTTCTAGTGACAGCTGCCTTCCAGGGATGAGTACACTTTTTAAAAATATACATAATACTTTTTGACACTGGGAAATAAGAAGCTATGAAAATAAGGTTGATAAACCACTCCAGAAGACTTCCCTTAAATGGTCTCAGTCTGCCAAGAGCTGATAAGGAAAAAGGATCCTGTGGGGACAATGACAAGAGACTTAAGCCATCAAACCCATGTCAGCACTGGGTGAGAAAACAAATAGCATTCCAAACAGTTCAGAACAAATGCTACAAATCAGAGACTCTCCTGAAACCTCCTTTCTTTCTTTCTTTTTTTTTTGTTTCCGATTTTCTCTCTTTTTTTTTAATTTAATAACCTCAAAACTCCTTTTAATCTCACACTTTTGAAAGACAAGTAAGGAGCCCAGAGGATACTGGGCAACTCCATACTAACAGTCACTTTGTGCCTTTTCTTTTGTCTTTCTTCTCTGTATTGCAAGTTAAATTTGTCTTCAGTAAAATGTTTTCTCTCTGGTGCATGTCATTTCATCTCAAACATAAAATGCTCAAGAAGAGACTGAGGTAGAGCAAGGGTAAGTTAATTATTGAAATCACGTATTAATTATGGTGAATTATTTTAGGGCAAGGAATTAGTGCTTAGGAGATTTCTGTTGTGTCTTCATATACTCTGTCCCGAAGAGCTTTGAAGCCATAAAATGTTATTGGAAAAAGATATTGTCAGATGAAGTTAAAATAAGTCACCATAGATTTATAGATCCACAGATATTATAATATGGTCAGTTATTTTTAAATGATAGCAAATTTCTTTCATAAACTCTTGCATAAAAGTGTCTCATATTTCTAATTTTTAAAAATGTTAACATTAAAGTGGTTTACATGACCAATTTTGATGCTCCCTCTGACACACAGCAGTTAAAACAAACAGCAGCAGATGATGGATTAACTAGAGTTTGTGGAATATAGGACATTAAAGTTTAAAATACCTTGAAAGTAGACGTGCAGCCAAGGTTGTTGAAGAATAAAAGGTAGGAACACTAACACCCCTTCATCACTGAGAGAGTGCTGTGCTCAGGACATTCTTCTAGACACCCCACATCGTATGGGATTTAACCTTCTCCTCATCAAAGTGATGCAACAGCTAGTCCGTATTAACATTCACAGTCCACGTACAAAAGAAACTTCTGGAGTGTTGCCATCCATTACTTCCTGGCTGTGAACTGCACAACAGATAGAATCCCATTATGTCTGTGGCATCCGAGGCTTGTAGAAGTCAAATAATGCGGCAAAACTCATGTAAGTACTAAATGCTGATGCTAGAATTTGAACCCATGCTTCTTATTTTAATTTACATTAATGTAAGCTTATATTAATGCTTTCAAGACCACTCATGTGTAAACAAACTTCTTTTTCTGGTAAAAAAAAATATAAAACTTAGTTGGAGTGAGTCTGCCAAGGTGGAATTTTGTCAAAGGTGGCTAAAAAGGAAATGCCATTGAAACCTGTGGACTGTGAGGTAGGACGTAGAGATTTTAGAGTCCAGGTGGTATTTGTACAATATAGAAGCACCCTGCTTGCTTTACATGTAAAAATAATCAAGAAAAGATGCAGATTTTTATGGAATTAGAAGTAGGAGATCCAGGGTTAGGTAGCTTGGTGACAGCAATTTTTTTTTTCTGAATATCCATTAAATAAGAGGAAATAAAGCCTCCCTAAAATAGAAGGATGAATATTGATTTTCATACACTTCTCTCTTTATCATGTATTTTCTTTCCTTGTTCAAAGTGCTAAAATAATATTTGCATGTATATTCTTCTAAATAATTTTCATTTTGAATTCACCACTTAAGCTGTCAATTGTAGAAGAAGTTTCTATGAAGACTTGGCCAAGACGGTGGGGGGGGGGGTGGGATGAGAATGCACCGGGTCCCCGAAAGAATACTCAAGAGTGTTGCTGCCTGAGGGGAAGAGGCTCTCCTGGTGTCGGGACCCCTGGGCTCAGCCTGGCTCCCTGTTCCGTGCAAGCTCTGAACCAAGCCGTCAGCCCCCAGGTACCTTGTAGCCAAGACAGATTGAATTACAGAGAGGACATTGAAAGCACATCTATTTTTCTTTTAAATAATGTCAGTGCCTTAGGAGAAGTAAAACAGGATAACAGGTATGCAGGTACAAATAATTTACTCAGGACCAGAGTAGAGAAAATGGAAGGGCTTCAAAGCCAGGATATTTAAATCAGCTTAGAAACAGCATCATGCTAGCAGAGGGGGGAGACTGAACAAAATGACAACCATTCTAATGTAATAAAGATTATACTGTGTTCCAATAATAAGAAGGGGAAATGATTTAAAATAATAAAGGTAAATTTTTCAATAAAAATAGTAGGGCAAAATAAATTGATGTTCATTTTAATTTATGGAATAAGGCATGGAATAGAGCCTCACTATCTTATCACATGCTTCATCATAGCTTGGAAAAAATCTTCTCAGTTATGACATTATATAAAGTATTTGAAATATCTAATTATAACTGAATTAAGAAAGATGTCATACATTTATAATTTTAAAGTGGGATATTTTATTAAGATAGTAAACATAATCATTGCATAATTTAAAAATACATATATTTTTAAAGACTTTATTTATTTTTAGAGAGAGGGAGGGAAAAAGAGAAAAAGAGAAACTTCAGTGTATAATTGCCTCCCATGCACCTGCTACTGGGGACCTGGCCTGCAACCCAAGTATGTGTCTTGACTAGGAATTGAACCCATAACCGTTTGGTTCACCAGCCAGCCTCAATCCACTGAGCCACACCAGCCAGGGCTAAAAATATATCTTTATATAGCCAAATGAAAACATGTAGGTACAAATTGTTTCCTTCAAATAAATACTACCATTTACTCATTACTTAATTTAATGCCCAGAACTGATTATGCCACTTTTTTCTTCTCTCACTATAAATTTAATAGCAATAATTTTCCTTTGAAAAAGTGATGTTAGAGTAAAAAAACACTGGCATCAGTCTAAATGGAGTTTTCTACATCTGAGAAGTAATTGTCAGATGTAATTTGGCCGCATCTCAGTGAAGGTTTACTGACAGAGGCAAGGAAGGATGAACAGACAATCTGTAATAAAATATATCTACTGTGCACAGGAATCATTGAACCAACAGGTACATAGTGTCTTACCATTAAGTGAGAAATGTAGGGAAGACAGTTCTCTGATGTATTCAATAAAAACATAGATGCCAAATATGTAAGTAAAATGCAAATGTTCATTCTTTGATTCATTTAGTTATATATCTATGGAATGGCTAATATGGCCTTTTTCTCATGGAATTTATATTAATTGAATTTTCTTGAGAAGAGTGCTCAAAGGTTTGGAATGTTTGCTCTGGGTGATGAGAGAGGCAGTTCGTTGAAGACATAGAAAGGAGTCCCTGAGAGTACAGCTGAGATTGGGGAAGACGGAATTGGCACGCACCAACATCAAGTCATGTAACCTAGAGGCACCCGCGGCCTGTTGGTAGCAGTGGAGACTGGCTATAATTTGCTGCATTACTTTCAGGGTTAGCAGAACAGTACATGGTCCTAGAGGTTTTGCACATAGGATGTAAGAGGTCTGTTAACTCATAATGTGAAATTCCCATAGCAAACAGAGGAAACATGAGAATCAGCAAACTATACTAAGGGATAAAAAAGGTAGGAAGAGAATCCCCCAAGGACATTTAAAAAAAACAACCCTTAAAATCATAAGAGATATTTAAGAGGAAGCTCGTTACCTCCATTTTCCATATTGCAGAAAGCTTAAGGTAAAAATACCCATTGGATTTGTCAAAGAGTAGAAAACTGCCATTAGAAAGAAATGTTTCTGGAATTGTTCAGGTGAAAAGCAGATGGTGGAGGGTTGAGAAGGGAGCAGGAGGAGAGATGGTAGAAAGAGCAGCATGGGTAGGCGATCTCTTCCAACTGAACTGGTTACACATATCCATGGCAACCTGGGGGCCCGAATGAGGGGATGCCAGGCAAAACCTCTCAGGTGTTACAGTCCCACGTTTCAGCTTAAGCCAGGACTGATCAGGACTGAACTCCATCCACAGCAGAAATTAATTGGTTCTGCTCTGTCAACAATGGTGGCGAGAAAAGTCCCACTTTCCTTTTCTTCTATTGCAGTAAAATTTATACAACATAAAAGTAACCATTTTAAAAGTGTACAATTCAGTGGCCTTGAGTATATTGACAACTGGTGCAAAAAAAGCCTCATTGTTAATAAGCACAGTGTGCTTTGAAACACAAAACCAAACAGCTTGAAGAATCAGATAGGGAAGGTGTTTGACTCCAGAGAATATCCACGTAAAAGGAAACCAAATGAAAATCTGAAATAGGCATTGGAATAATTCCACTTCTTGTTGATTAAGGGCTTTATAGGGGCCAAGTGCTTTAAAAGTAACAAAGTGCTTCTCCAGCTAATCAAGGGTTGTGGCAAAGCCATGGTTTTCATCATAGTTTTATGTTTCCTTATAGCTGTGTGTGCATGATTTTTCAACAAGCCCCGTTTTATATTGGAATTATAACTCTTTTAGTGCATATTAAGTTTATTTTGGGGTTTTGTATTTGCTTCTCTAACAGAGCAGGCACGCTCTTCTAGAGCAAGTTATTGAAAATCAACATTTAAAAAATAATTTACAAAAGAGCTGTACATTGATTTCCCTAAACCTCTAATTAGAGAAATTATTTCTAGGAAGCATATCTGACTGAATTAAAGCTCAGGGAAGAATTTTGGTGTTTGGAGAAAATTGAGGGCAATGCGGACCATGTGGACGATGAAATTATTGTTTTCAATAATCTGCAGTTGTTCTGGGAGAGAAAATAGAGGCTCACAAACAGATGTGGAGAGAGGAAGCGGGGACATCAGGACTGAGGCCTGGTCAAGGAGACACAGATGCCGGGAGCCCAGATGCTCACTGTCTTTAATGGCAGAACCTAGTGAAGTATTTACACTGCTTTCTTTTACTGAAAGCACAGTGACCTAAACTGACTCAGGCAATTTTTCTTCTGCTACAAGCAAGAGATCATAGCTAATATAAAACTCCCCCAAAAAAAAAAAAATCAAATCAAACACAAAGGACTGAGAGGAAAGATTCAAAGAACACAAAAAATGATCAAAATCAGTATGGTGTGCTCTGATGTACTATATAGTCCATAGTGATTCCTACTCTATATTTAGAGATGGCCTCAGGCTTGAAGATGCTTACTCTACTTTCTCACCCTGCATCAAATACTGCTGGAAAATCCTTTCTTTGAGACTCCTCGTCCATTGAAAGTGAACCTAAAAAATGCTACACAAAACCTGAGATGTGGTCATAGAAGTTCTGTCTGCCTAGAATCTTGAGTATAAAGGTAAAAAAGAGGTGACAGAACAAGTCAAAGCCTCAAGGACAAACACATCTACACCTAGGTTTCAGATTCACAGCTTGTACCTACAGCTTTCCCAGGAGCACTGAAACCTATACAGCATGGTTAGAAACAAGGAAATTGAAAGAAGAGAATCGGAGGTGGAAAAGAAGTTCGGTAAAGTGAGCTCACAACACTCAGTTATTGAACATGGGAAGTGAGCCTCCCCAAGAGGCCCGTAGGTGCAAGAAACAGAAATTGACCTTAAAAACTACAAATAATAGAATAAAAAAGAAAGCACTAAAAAGCATGTTTGAAAGTATTGAAGAATGAACAAAGGAACAAGAGAACAAATTTACAAAAATAAAATAGGACTTTAAGTGGTATATGTGTCCGAACTGAACTGAAAACTCAATGGAAAGACTAAAGATGAGACAGCTAAACAGAGAATTAGGGAACTGGCAGACAGATCGGAGGAAATCAGCTGACATGACACGCAGGGAGCTAAGCAGCTGGTGACAGCGACCGGCGGGAAGCATCCCGGAGTGTGGATGTTTGTGATCTTTGACCTCTTCATCTGGAGACTGGTTACATGTATCCTGATCACTTTGTGAAAATTCGTGGAGTTGTACAGATAAGAGGGACCTCCCTCTATAACAAGGTGACCTACAGTGGTATAAAATGTAGAGTATATAATATCTGAAATTTGGAAAGGGGAAAGATAAAAAGTTCTGTTAATTTTAGAGAAGTCAAAAATGTAGCAAAAACAAGAAAAGCAAACATGATGAGTAGATACATGAAACTCAAAATAAAATGAATGCAATAATTCCAAATATAAAGTTATCCCTTTAAAGGATACAGAGATTGTTCAACCTGATAAAATAACAATTTTTAAACAGATTTTTATTTATTTTTACAGAGAAGGGATGGGAGGTAGAAAGAGAGGAAGAGAAATATCAATGTGTGGTTGCCTCTTGCATGCCCCCTACTGGAGACCTGGCCCCAGGCCCAGGCATGTGCCCTGACTGGGAATAGAACTGGCAATCCTTTGTTTGTAGGCCAGTGCTCAATCCACTGAGCCACACCAGCCAGGCCCAACAAATTTTATTTAACAGCATCATATTTAAAACATTATGACTAAGAAAGTTTAAAATTCAAGAAATGGGAAAAGATCAACCAGGTATTGCATATATAGCAACATTACTATATAACCAAATGAACTTTATTGTAAATACTTTTATACATATAAAGGGAATCATTAATGATAAAAAAAGAATAATTCATTGGTCAGACATTGAAATTCACCCAAATTATGTGGTTGTTTTCCATTATTCTCATTTTAAAAGAAAAGAAAGTTCATATTGCTTTATTTCTCTCTTCTAACTTCCTGTTTTTATTTTGGTTGATAGTGTAGATGGAATCTGTGATTAAAATTTATGAGTAGAAAACAGCTGTTAGCAGCAAAATGATAATGTCCATTAACTGTCCTTACAATGTGCATTGTGCATAATTGCATGGTTTAAGCTTTAATTTAGATTTAAAGTCTCTTAAAAAGTATAATCATAAATACTAGACCAATGGACACCAAAATCCATGATGAACAACCAGTTTTGCAGTACACTTTAAATGCTACGAAGCTATTTATTTTTCAAAAAGAGGCAGAAAATAAAGTATTGGCTAATCACACTAGCTAAACATTATCTATACAGAGAAAAATGGCTTGTTGGGGATTTCTCTAGTCTTTTTTAAAACCCATATTTGAGGCAGGGTAGTGGTCACCCAGATAACACGGTGGGCAAAGGATGTCTGTTACTCGTTTGAAATACCTGGAAAGGTGATAACTGAATTAAAGCTTCATCTTTGGTTGCACTTGGGCAGATCCTCTCAAATAGGTCACATAGGCAAAGATCTGAACCGCAGCAGATCTTCGTCTGGGCAGAATGCCTTGTGATGCTTTCAGAACACGAGAGGACAGAAGGCATGTAAACCCTCCAAGGCCATCTCCCACTCCACCTCTCCCGTGAGGTTCTCATGGACAGGGTCTCGTCACCTCCTGGGCTCTGAGGAGGTCTGAGGCTCTGCACCTCCATGCTCTGAATAGAACTTAAAAACATACAGCCACTCAGCTGCATCAGAAATAGTGCTTTAGCAGCAGGGTCTCCCACTACTCAAGTTGTCATTTGGTCTCTTTTGTTTGAGGGTCATCCTTTTTGGCACTAGGACAATGACTGTGGGAAAGAAACTTCCATGGGGAAGAAAGAAGCACCCTTTCCTAATGTTTTTCTTTTTTTCTGAATTGTAAGTGATAAGGTCTCGGGATGTAAAAGTGAATCATATCTTTACTAGTAAAATTAGTTGGGCCTCAGCCTGACCCTGTCTTGTATGCACTTCACAGTCCAGATTGAGAAAATAATTTTGCATCATTGAAACAGGACAACGGGTCATCTGCTCAGCATTGAATTGATATAGTTGTTAGTCCTGTTTCATGGGTCCTTATAATTCAGCCCTTGGGACCCAACCCTGCCCACCATACAGCCACACACACATACATACACACACAAATGCACACGCATTACATCCATCATATAGCTCCTGAGTGTTTCTTGACATCTGAGTTCTTAACCTCCCATTTAAGTGCATTACTTATTCAGAAATATGGTTCTGTCAAGTGTCATTTGTCCTGGGAAATGAAATAGCACCCTTAAAATAGAATTCTTCCCTCTAAATCTTTATCTCAATGTCAAATGTTTCTGCCTCTGACTCCCCAACTGGAAGAATCACCTCAAATCATCTGTTAGACTGTAATGTCTAGTTTTAATTAATTTAGTTTCTATTTTTTTACTGCTATATTCTCATACACAAAATATGTGTGTTATGTATAGCAATTGGTGCTCCATTATAATTTTTGATTAAATAAAAGACATATTAAAATAGCATGGCATAACATAGTTCAGAATAGAATAACTTAGCCCTGGCTGGTGTGGCTCAGTGGATTGAGCTCTGGACTGAGAACCAAAGGGTCAGCAGTTTGATTCCCAGTTAAGGCACATGCCTGTGTTGCAGGCCAGGTCCCCAGTAGGGGACGCCCAAAAGGCAACCACACGTTGATATTTCTCTCTCTCTCTTTCTCCCTCCCTTCCCTTCTCTAAAAATAAATAAATAGAACCCTTTAAAAAAGAATAGAATAACTTATTCCAGTGATGAAAAACTTTCCAATATTTTAGAAAGAAGTTTTCTTGATTTCAGTCTTATGAATTAAAGTGAGAAAGAGTGACACAATTGAAAGTGGCTGACATAGGTTCTTGGTGCCTTGGAGTGTTCGCCGGCCGGATAAGGCACAGAAGGGGTAGGATTATGTGTCCTCTCTTCTTGTCAACTGATGTTTTGAGAAGAAGTAATAAAGAAAAAAGAATCTACCTAAATGTTTTTAATACTGAGATTTTCTATTATAAACTACTTTGTGTTACTAAAATCATGATCTTAGGGTAGGGATGAAGGTAATTTTATGAAACTGTTTTTAAATAACATACAGGTTGCTAAGAGAAATGCTGGCCCGAGCTAGCAATCCTTATTAAAGTGCAATCAAGAACAAAGATTAAATTGCGAACCTATACATTCCACCCACCAGAATTAACAGCTGCTAACATATCCCATTTAATTTGTGTTTTCACTAAATAATTACATATTACATACATAGCAAACATTGATTTGATCTACTTTTTTCCCCTATTTACTCCTATGCCCACCACCACCACTTCCGCAATAATCAGAAAGGTTGGAGATGTAGATGAGATAGGATTTAACTCATGAGAAGAAAGGTTTGGGGGTATTTTATTTTTTTGAGAGATATATTGCTATTCTGTAATTTCCAGCCCACTTTGAGACTGGTATTCAAGAGATCAGAGCTTTCTCAAGATCACTTGGCGTTGAGTTTGATTTGTGTCTTCTGCATTCTGGTGAATCCAGAGCAAACAATGACACGCTGGCCAGATACGTTGGTAATGGTATCTGCAGGTTGAAGAGGTGAGTAGACTAAGAAAAACTGCATGTGTGCCAAGTACAATTAAGGTGAGACCCATGAGTGTGAGGTCATTGAGTGTGATGTTACCCCCAAGACACGTCCAGGTACTCAGTTGCACTCACAGGGTAGGTGAAGACTAGGTTTTAATCAGGCCTGTGTGATTATTAGTTTTGTTTTCCCACAATGTGGTGTTCTATCATTTGTATCTGGAAGAAGATTCACTGTGCTTAAAATTCAATGCCTTTGTAAAGGGAAAAAGTATCAAACGTGTCTGTGGATGAATTGGGGAAATGGCGGGTAGCAATGGGAGGAAACTCAACCTGGTATTTAACGTTTTCCATAAGTATGCATTACCTGTTCAATTTATAATGTGTCACATGTACAACTATGCACATAAATATTTTGATTGTAAGATGACAAGGCTGGATGAAATTAATTTAGCTATAAAAGAAACATGAAATTTTAATGAAAAACAAGGGAGTTATTAAATTCTGTTTGTGAAAATCATTAAAAATAACTTTCAAAACCAAAAAATAGAATAATCCAACTCAGACCTAAAGATCCATGCCAATTGTAACATAACTGTAGTATTTGTATCAAGAAAAATTGCTGCGTTCCACTTCTGGAAGTGTACATGCATTTCTAGGTGTCAGATCATAAAGGTACATATTCCAAAACTGATTGGAGGGAGTGTAACCAGTACTAAAACAAAACAAAAAGGTGGATAAACCTGAAAGAAAAGTTATACGACGTAGAAAGGTTATGAAATTTTGACTTTTATAATTTCCAATACTTTTATGAATATGAGCCCTCATTTATTTTGTTAGAATTCACTGTGTAAGGAGCGTGTGGAGGGAATTATTTTGCCTACATAAAGTAGTGGAGACATCTGCAAAGGGAAGAAATTGAACATCAAGGTTTGAACATGCCTTTAAATTACAAATCACCAATGCTGTGCATACACACAACTGATTACACCTATAACTTCAGTTCTTGAAGTTTTGCATTATTTGATACATCAGAATTTAGTAAATTCAGAGCACACTAAATCTGCATACACACTAATAGTGTACAAGGCTGTACATACTGCTGGCATTTGCTGTATATTTCCTTGATAGACTTGTTGTTTATTTCTTCATAGAGATCAATTCTAGCTTTTTTGCTGTAGTTGCCATTGCTTTGAACCATTCAGCCTCACTATGTCTGAGTTTTATCTGGAACCAGGTGGAATTAAGGCTCCCAAAATAATAGAACTATGGTCTTTTCTTTCTCCTTGCTTTAGAAGTTAGGTCATCTTGACATTTAGCAGTTTGCTTAAATCACACTGATAACACCTCAAGGAACAAGTACCTGATAAGTAACATTATATCTTAAATGTCCCCTGTAAAGTTGCATTGCTTGGTAAGTTCCAACTCAAGGGCGTGAAAGGAAAACATATTGATTGGATGCATCTAAGAGGGACCTCTGCTGGCTACATTTGAAGAGCTACTCCAGCAAATTTTGACCAGAATTGGTAGTTCTGCCTTGTAACATACTATCAGGAGAAAGAAAAAAAAAAAAGGATGTAGCAAAAAAATCTGACAACATTGCCAGAATTTAGCTCATTCAAATAATGATGTCAGTTAGGTTGTAACTACATGTACACAAAATGATGCATTTGTGTGGGCACTATGGAAAAATGCTTTAGCAGTGCTTGTTGCCAATGTCCTGCTCTTAAACATTAATACATGGACATTAAAGTCACATAGCACATAATTGTAAAATGATGGTCAATAAATTATTATTAAAACCAATATAACATTTAGGTGGACAATATTGCTTATTACAAGTCAAAAGTGAAAAAAAGAACTCCAAATAACAGAACATTTTATAAAATGTTATCTTTGGATATTAACATTTAAAATTTTTGAAATGCTACATCTTTATATACATTGCATCTTACGATCTTTCCTTGTTTTGCCATTCAACTTCATTATTTATTAATATAAATGATAGCAAAAAGCTAATAATAATTATTTTGTAGGGTTTTTTTTCTGCTACAGCAACTATTTCCAAAGATACCACGAAATGGGTATGACTTGATAATTACATCTGTGTGCACCACTATGCACATAATCTATGAAAAATCCATACAGACAGAAAATTCAATCTCAAAGAATAATATAAAGTGTTCAAATAATTGAATGAAAAACCAAGCAATGTCTGATACACAGGATTGATTGGAAGTCTGAACAGGATTTTAGCCACTTGAAAAGTGTATCTGTTTTTATATGAGTTTCTTGAAATAGCTGATGATTATATTTTTAGAAGTGGTTTATTCCTTTGACCAGCTATGACTCAGTCTCTTCCAACAAGTTTCTTTCAGTTCAAACTCGTGGCTTATCTGCCCATTCCATGTGAGTCTTGCCCCTCCTGCACCATTGCCTTGCTTCTCTTTCTCTTCCTTTCCTCTGGGGATGAGTTGCTATAGCAGCGACCTTTATTTTGTTTTAAGGAATTGTGCCATTTTTGTGCATGAGGGTAAGAAGGACATTTTCCTGAAATGTTTGCTTTTTTCTTGTACTAATTATCTGCCTAAGTCATACTGATACTTAAGGGCTGATGTAAGAAATATTAGTTTTTTGCAGACTGAAGCCTCTGATCTCTTTCCTTCTCGTACCTGTTCAGTACTGCAAAAAACAAACAAACAAATAAAAAAACAAAAAAACAGACTTAAACTGATCATTCTTTGCATTTATATATAGACTTATGACATACAAAATGATTTCACATTTTAAAAAGTTTCACTTTAATAGTTTACAGATAGGTGGGATTATTTCTCCTGCCTTTACTTAATTTGCCTTCCTTCCTTTTTCCCTTCACTCAGATTACCATAAATTAAAATGATCATTTAATCATATTTATTTCCGACATTGTCTTAAAAAACTTTTGGAAAAAATATTTAACCAAAAATAGCAATCGATTATTTCTATTTCTAGCTCAGGAAACAAGGATTCAGAGAGTGTAAGTGATATCCTCTGGGACATATGTATTTATTTATTTTACATTTATTTTTGTTTATTATACTGACCAAGCTGGCCCTCTACAATTTTTTTTAAACATTTCCTTTGCAAGATGTTCTATATTCATTAAAAGAAAGCAAAAAATTTCCCTGAATAAATATCTGGTTAAATTTAAAATTAGTGTTAATTTTCAATAACTATTCCATATCTCCAACTCAATGCTTCTCTAATATTATTGTCTTATCAATATCTAATTATAACCTACTGATATCTGTTCTTTCATACTCTTGAATAGTAATCTCAAATCTCCTCTGATTGCTCAAACCAATACTTAAATTCATTTTGGGTTGCATTCTTAATATAGTTATATTTACTTATTTATATATTTGGTAAACTAGTATTATACACACACATTTATATATTATTAATCATACTGCTGACTCAGTTCAGCTACATGTGTCTCTGCTTTTAATCCTAGGCTATAACAGGAGAAACTATTCCAGAAAATATTTAATTGTGGTAGTGCACCTGTATGGCCTTCATAGTCAGCACTTTTTAGCATTAATAATTTTTGTGTTTCTGCTATGTTCTAAATTTCTGTAGCTGTTATTTCCAAGATTCACCCCCTTCCTGAAATCCTCTTTCTCACTCTTATTCCCCTCTTTGTGGAGAACCTTGCCTTCTACTTTACTGGGAAACGGAATCCATTGTACAGGGCGGGGCAGAGCAGGTTTGCAGTTGCTCATCTGGAAAATAATCCAATAAGTGATAGAAATAATACAAGGATAAACTCTGTGCTTTGAGTGCTCATGATGTTAAATTACCCATCCACATAGCGAATATGTATTGTGGTCCTGTCTGTTTCAGCTGTACTTCAGTGGGAAAGCATTCCTGGTCCCTACGTAAGTGACAGATCGATGTGGCTGATGCCTAGTTTCCCCCACCGCCTCCCTTTTCCACCATAATTGAGTTTTACTGGCACGTGGCCATTTAATGGCGATTATGGGTGCAAGGTGCCATAATTGGTATTTTAAATTTTACCTTTACTTTCTGATATTTTATATAAATAACCTCTATTAGTTGTAATATTCATAAAAGTCTATGACACAGGTGGCAAACACAAGGCCTGCAGACCGAATCCAGCCCTCCGCCTTGTTTTATCCAGCCTGGCACCTTGTTTCTACCTGGCGGCAGTGCTGAGCTCTCACTTAACTGTTAAGGAGTGGTCACATTTACACAGTCCTAAATTACATTCGGCCCTTTGAAGGGAACCACGAGGCTGATGTGGCCCCCGGTGAAATGAGTTTGACACCCTGGTCTATGAGAAACAGAAACTAATGGCTCATGTGTGAAACTGAATGTGTTGAACAGTACGCTGAACTCACGGATTGTTATATTTAATCCTGGTCACACACTCATGAGGGTTTGGCGATCCCTAGGTAGGCAAGTTTGTGTAAGTCAAACATGCAACTCTGAGGTTTACAAGGGTTAAGGAACTAGTTCAAGGTCAAACATCCAGTAAAGATATGGACTTGCAGTATAAACACAGGAGAATCTGGCTAAGAACCACCTATAATTAATCTTATAAGAATAAGAATTTCTTAGTTATTGCAGCATTTCTAAAATAGAAATTGATCTTTGGCTGTACTATCTAAAAAAAAAAATGCTAAGCAGTCTCTCCCACTTTCATGGCTAACAAAAGCACTTAAAATTAAGAACAAAACTTTGATGTGTCCTCAAAGGCTCAACAAGCTATGGCCACTATTACTCCCATGGACCTCGAGTTGAAGTGCTGTTCCCTGGACCCTGAGACTGCAGCCACGTGGGTTCTTTGCCGTGTTTGTTCCGGGAACTCGGCATGACCTCTTCCGTGTTATCTTTCTGTGTGTGCTACCCTATCTAGAAGAGTCTTCACCGTCTTGCGTCCCTATCCTACACCATTAAATCTATTGACATGACCGTAAGATACGAGAATATTGGAATGAATCTTTTTGTTTTGAGATAATTGTAGATTCCCATGAGGTTCGAAGAAATAACACAGAACTAGTCTGTCAATCCTTCACTTCGTTCCCTCCAATGGTAACATTTTACATAAAGTGGGAAATTAACAGTGATGCTCCACCATTATTCAGCTTTCACCAGTGTTACATGCACTCATGTGTGCGTGTGAGTGTGTTTACAGATTTCACCATGCGACTCCTGCCATAGCCAACACACAGAACAGTTCCATCACAAGGATTCCTCGTTGCACTTTTTCGTAGCCACAGCCACCTTCCTTCCTCCTCACTTCACACCCACTGGCAACCAACCGCTAAGTGTTCTCCATCTCCCCAGTATTGTCATTGCAAGGATATCGTATAAAGGGGATGCATGTTTGCATTATTTTGGTAATACATTTTTATTTTTCAGATACCTTTAGATTCACAGAAAAATCATGAAGATGGTTGAGAGAGTTTTGGTATCTCCCGCAAGTAACATCTTATGTTAATTAACACAGTGTAATTGTTAAAGTTAACAAAACAATATTTCTGCATTACCATTAATGTAGATGCTCTATTCATCATATTTCTTTAGTATTTTCCTAAATGCCATCTCTCCTGTCCCAGCATCCCACCCAGAATACTACATTACATTTAATTGTCAAGTCTCCTTAGATTCCTCTTGATAGTTTCTCAGACTTCCTTTTTTTTTTTTATAACTTTGGCAGTTTAAAGGAGTGCTGCTCAGGTATACTGAAGGATGTCCCTCAGTTGGATTTGTCTGATGTGTTTCAGTCATGATCAGACTGGGGTTATGAGTGTGGAGGAGGAAGGCCATAAAGGTTAAGTTTCATTTCCATTTTCAGCACATCCTATGAGGGGTATATGCTTTCAATATGACTTACCCACTGTTGATACTAACCTTGACCAACGGAGGCAGTATTTATTAGGTTTCTTCACTGAAAAATTATTTTATCCTCCCTATCCAAATGATACTCTTTGGAAGGAAATCACTACACTCAGTGCA
Organism: Tonatia bakeri; assembly: GCA_004024845.1. Classification (NCBI taxonomy): domain Eukaryota; kingdom Metazoa; phylum Chordata; class Mammalia; order Chiroptera; family Phyllostomidae; genus Tonatia; species Tonatia bakeri. Next base: position 17,912 of record PVIA01003770.1, read on the forward strand.
TACTTAAGATGTTTGTTCCACTTCCTTGAGGGTGTAGTACCTACATAAATTGTATGGAATTCTTCTGCTTGAGAGATCTCTTTCCTTCCTTTCCCCTTCCTTTCTCCCTCCCTTCCTCTCTCTCTCCCTCCTTCCTTCCTTCCTTCCTTCCTTCCTTTCTTTCTTTCTTTCTTTCTTTCTTTCTTTCTTTCTTTCTTTCTTTCTTTCTTTCTTTCTTTCTTTCTTTCCCTAACCATTTACTTAATCATTGCAGACTCATAATTACATATTTCATATTTTGGAGTATATTCCAATACTACTTTATTTATTGTGTTGCTTAAATTACTACAGCTTTGGCCACTGAGAACTCCTTTAGTTGTCTCTTACTTCCCTTTCTCCTACCCCTCTCATTGTATTTGTTTGTTTGTTTGTTTCCTTGTCATTGTGGTTGTGGAGACTTTCTCATTTGCTGGCAATGCAAGGAGTTCCAGGCTCCTCTTACACATTTTCTTCATCAGTCCTAGGGTCAGCCTCTTATCTAAGGAGCCCTGGTTCTTCTTATTGGAGAACAGTATTGGAAACTAAAATCTGGGTGCTAAAGTGTGCTCAGTATGTGTGTATGTTTCAATAGTTTGTTCCATTTTACCAGTACACAGTATTTTACAGTATAGATGTAACATACTTTGTCTAATTATTCACTTGTTGAAGGCTGTCTAGGCTGTTTCCGGTTTGGGGCTATTTATGAAGCAGCTAAGAACATTCATGTTCTCTGGACTAAAGACCCAAGAGTGCAATTTCTGGGTCATATGGTTACTGCATATTTAATTTAGTTCTGCAAGACACTAGCAAAGTATTTTCCAGAGTGTCTGTATCATTTTACTCCTCATTCCCATGAGCAATGTATGAGTTACCCAGTTTCTTCCTACCCTTGCCAGAATTTTGTATTATATTTAAGCCATTTTATAGGAAGGTTGGAAGGAGAGAAAGTGAAGGGATGAGGGGGAGGAGGGAGAGAGAGAGGGAGAGAGAGAAAGCCAATTAAGGATGTTTCACTCTTGTGAGTTATGTCTTGAATTCAGAAATGTTAAAACCAGATATAAAAATGTACACCATAGACTCAATATATAGTTAACACCTGTTCCTCCTTCATGTCCTACATTAAAGGCCACTCCCTCACAGAAGCTTGGCCTGATCCTGCAGACTTGATGAGGTCACCTGCCTGCATCTTCAGTGGCTCCCTCTTATTTCCCCACAGCGATAACAGCACATTGCAATCACATCACAACGGGTTTTGTTCCCACGCCCTCTTCCTCACCAGTCCCTAAGCTCCACAAGGGCAGAGACAGCACCTGCTTTGTTTGCACACTCTCTCCAGCACTTGTTTCAGGTTCTCGGGTGGAGGTGTTCCATAAACATTGTTAAATTAATACATAGACACGTTTTCAATCAAGTAACTTAATCACCTGAAAGTTCTGCCTACTTTCTTATCATATAGAAAATTGAGTTAGATCAGTTCTAACACTCTAGGCTTCCAGTTGCAGAGAGGGGTGACAAGCTACAAGTATAAAGTGATGATTTTTATTTTTAAACTTAATAGCATTAAAGAAAAATGCCAATTAAAATGGTCAACTAAAAAAGTGTACTATCTCCATATAGTTTTGAATGCAAGGCTAAACATTATTTTCCTTTTGCAAAACTTATTCTTACCCCCACCCTTAATGTGGTCAAATCTGCCAAGAGACCTTGGATTAAGTTGGTCTGTCTTCCCAGGAAGCTTCTGTGAGTGTCTGAGGATCTTGTGGAATGAAGCCATGGCTTCTGCTGGTTTTATTTTCATCCAAACATGAAGATAGTGTTAGAGACATAAGAAAAGATAGAACCCTAGCATCCAAGAAGTGTTTGGTTTGTTGGGCTCTACCAATAAGGAAAAGCTTGTCAAAACAGAGTGATTTTGAATTTTAGTAACTATTGATCTATAGCTTAACATATTTCAGAATCACTCTTCAATACTGAGGTCAATACAAATTAATTTCAGTGTATTTATTGGAAACAGTTTCATGACACAAATTTATTGCAAAATTTATGGCTAGTGGAATAAAAATTAAATTATGTGCCATGGTACAGGATAGCCAATGAATTAAAATCTAGTGTGCTTGACATGTCTCCAATAAAAGATAATGTAATAAATCATAGTCAATATAAAATATTAATCAACAAGTGGCACCCATGTATTTTTTAATAGGAAAGTAAACTAAAATCATAGTAAGAGGGCATGAGTAGTGACGAGGGCCTTTTCAAATTCCATGAGAATATTCTCCAAGCACTAATATATTCAAGCATTTGGAAATCATTTTTGATACCATTGCATAGTCTTAAATAAAGATTGATGGAGCATAATTCAATATTTATATATAGAAATGATTAGAGGGAAAATGGAAAATTTTACTAGTTTATATGCGCAATGTAAATAGTGTAGCTTGGTAATCAGGGCAAATCACTTCCTATTTAAATAAATAACAATTCAAGTACTTTTTTTCTTCTCATTTTTGACTTAGGAAGTTCTGGAGGCTTCTTCCATCCCACACAGTTTGTTTTCTCCTCCTGACTTGAGCTCTTCAAGCAGAATATCACTGGTTTACAGTCTGCATCCTGAGCCTATTCTTATGTGACCACATTGGGCCCAATTGGATGCAAGCAGAAGTCACATAAAGCTTCCGGATCACAGCTTCAAAGAAGGCTGCCCTTGGGTCTCTTTACTTCCACTGAATGGGGAAATAATGGTTTATATCGCATAAAGAAAATGTGAGTTAAATAAGATAATTCATGTGAAACAGGATAAAATTAGATATTTTTAATTACTACATCACTATTATCCATGTTAGTTATTGATGCTTTTGTTTCTATGACACTCTTAAATAATAATGTTAAATTAGTTACCTTAAGGAAAATGTAAACGGAACAAGACCTGGATTTCCCATGCATTATGAAATGTCTTCCCAAATTTGACTCTGCATCTCCCAATAGCCAAATCAAAGTAAGAACATTGGCTAGTTATGTAGTTTTCTGTGTCTGTAAGAAAATAATATGTGCAAAGTAAAGACAAGAATTTTAAATACCCGTATTATAAAGTAATATTCATAGTCTCTTAGTCATGCATAATAAGCTCTGCATCCACTTCTGTCCCTCTATCAGTATAATGTGAGGTGAAATTTCAAAGCTTAATGAGGTGAAGTAGTTCTACGGGAGTCCGTGACTGTGGACAGGCAGTGTGGCAGAGTATGCAACGGTAGGGACCTAGTCTGAGTCCAGGTTGGACTTCAACTGTGGATGTCCAGGCAAGTGACTTACTTCAAGCAAATATAATACCTTAGACTGCCTTAAAAACTGATTATTCCCAGTCATTCATTCTCCCAGACATTTCAGAAAATGGACTGAGATTATTTGCATTAGTTATTTACACCAGCTCAATAACAAAAGTTTCCAGACCAGTCACAAGAACACATTTCTCTTCATTATAGCAGGGCAAGATTCTCAGGGCTGGAGGGATTGTCTGCAAAAATAGGTCCTTGTAGGGTATGGGGGACTTGGAAAGCCTGAAGATGCTGCCTTGTTCCCCATTCGTATGGCTGTCTTGGTGTTTTTCAATTATTTTTTTATTTAAGAAAATATATATCATTTATTTTTGTCAGTTGACATCTTTTCATGAACCTTTCTATCAGCCTCAAAGTTGGTGTCATAATATGAATTGGCAAAAAAGACCCAGAACCTAAATATTTGTTTCATTTGGAGGAGGTAGGAACAACAACAGCAACAAAAAACTTGGAAAAGAAAGTGATGCTAGAGAGCTAGGAATGCATCCAGACCATTCTAAGTAAAAACCATATAAATATTTACCAATAAAAACCATATAAATATTTACCAGTGGTGAGTGTTCACTTCAGTAGAACATGACCATTATTTTTCAAGATTTGAGACAGTCTAGCACACTGGATTGGAAATAAATGGTTGTCCGAAGTAGTGACATGGACATAGCTCTTTCAGATGCTAGAGTCTATTGCCTTTAAACAAAGAAGGAGAGATGCCTGAGAGTTTCCAACAGAGTCTGAAACCAAGAAGCACTGGGCCAGGAGTCTAGCAGGTGAGCAAAGCAAGGACAGAAACTGTAGGCCCATGTGAGTGTGCGCAGACACTCGGCCTGTTAGTGTTGGACATGGTGGTGGGTCGGGGCCCCCCACGCCCTTCCTCTCTGTAACAGAAGCTTGTCATAAGTAAGTGTAAAGGAGCTGAGAAGTCCTTTGATTTTAACCCTCTCAAAGCCCCTGCTATGGGGAAAAGAAAAAGGCAGATTTCAGAGTAAGGAAAAAAAAATCTCCAGTATGAGATTAGTATTAACTGTGTTTTAATATGCATGAGTGGCTAACCTCTTTATTTACATGTATTTTTTCCTGAATAAGATGTGAGTATGTAGCTTAATGGCTTATGAAACTAATTATTGTATATAAGTACTGTATATTTTATAAACAAACATATAAACACATTTTTTTTTAATTTTTAAGAAATCACCTTCAGAAAACAGGATCTCAGAAATAATTTCATACTTGGACCATATTCTTTCTGAACTAAAAGTGTATACAACAAGCAATTTATCCCCAAAATTTCTCCTCGAATGAGTGAACGCATGACATATTCATGGCCACTTAGGGAGATTCTAAGAGTAAATGTTGACCTCATGTCAAAGGAGTTTTGCCATTACTGCAGTGGGCCATGATTCTAAAGTCACTAGACGGAGCTAGCAATGCGGTGATCAAAGGGTTAACTATCTTTTCCCCTTCAGGCCTGGTTGTGTTTTAGAGGAAGATATTTTGCTGTACTGGGGCCAAAAGAGATAAGTAGGGGAAGCTGGAAATAAGCCCAGCTTCTCCAATCCTAAGGTCTTTGGGAAAGTAACTTTTTTCTTTTCTCATCCCCTTGAGGTGTTTTGCTAAGCATAGCTTTTACTCAGCTTTCTGAGGCAATGAAAGCATCTGGCAAGGAGCTGGCTGTCTGTCCCCCAACCCTTGTCCCCATCCACCTCTGACTACTTTTATGCCTCAGTGAAATGTATGTAGGATTAAACATCTGGAATAAAAAAGGAAAATTATTATATTGGAAGGAAAATGATTGAAGTTAGTTATCAAAATATTGAACTCTTCTAAGCCCCAAGAGAAACCCAGAGTATAGAATCAAGGTCAGGATTGGGACCGTTTCCGGTTTTGCATGTAAGGAGCTTGGAAGTTACTGCTCCATCTTGACAGCAAGTGAAAATCTGAATGGACTGAAAAACCAGAAAGTCTTCATCTGTAAGAGAGGGGCAGACATGGGGCAGCCCTCTGCCCCCGACTATAGAAAGAGAGAGACAGATGGATCCAGGGGTCACGGTTTACCCGGCAGGGGCACACACAGAAACCAGCACCCAGCAGGAAACCCTCAACTGTAATTGACGATCGTAATTATGTTTCTCTTGAGAGAACTTACTTATTTTTTGTTTTAGTTCTGTCCTAACTGAATTTTTCTTTTTTTTTCTTTTTCCTGAAAGCTCCAGAAATAGGTCATTCATCTCCATGAATTACTCAATATTGTATAAGGACCTTATATTTATTTAGTACCTCCAGTATCCAAAAAGACCTAAAGGGATAGACTACAGATTTAACAAAATAATACAAAGAAAGATTACACTGATGCATAAAAATCTAAGAGATATTCTAATTTTATGGAGTGCTGTTCCATTTTGGTGATTTCATCATTCAGAAGGCCTAGGGTGGCCTTGTGAAATGGGACGGAGTGAAAAGAGAGTGTGGAACTAGGCTAGGAAGCCTGGATTCCCATCCCAGCTCTTTCGGAAGTAATTTAGGAGTTCTCGTGTTCACTTTCTTCACTGAACATCAGGTGATAAAACAAAAATATTTTTATTTTCCTCCTGTCTCTACTATCATTTTCGTCCCTTTAAGTATGCGCGTGTTTTAAAAAGTACTAGGTCAGTTTGCATGTGTATTTTAGTTTTGGTTCAGTCAATAATGGCCCAAAGTAATGGAACAGATGAGTATCAGTTGATACCAAAAAAGAGAGAAACCAAGGGAACATACCACCACTGAAACGTTTTGCTGATGTTCAGCCTGATAATTATGCTCTGATTCATTCCTTTTGTAGAATTATTTCAAGAATCATAATTTATATAAGGTATTTATAAACACTAACCCTTAAAAAAAAACCTCTAAGTTGATAATAGTCACATTAATAAAAGTTTAGCAGATGAAATTTAGCAGGCACTCTTTCTTTGACCATTCTTGGATACATTTTGAAGGGAAGCTTCTTTTTCAGTTTATAGTGATTATATTTATTCTTTCAGAATTTATTGAATACAAGATTGAGAGCAAATGGGTTAACCACAACAGAAAATGAAAGGGAAGCAGATGGTCTATTTTCTTTTCCCTTAATCCTTCTGGGAGTTGAAAACACACAGAGAAAAATCTAGTCTTGGCAGAAAGAACAAATGAATCAAAATGACTCACTTTGCCTTGGCCGGGTGGCTCAGCTGATTGGTGTGTCCGTCTATATACCAAAACATCGGGGGTTCGATCCCTGGTCAGAGCACACGTGGGAGGAAACCAATGGCTGCTTCTCTTTCACATCAACGTTTCTCTCTCTCTTTCTTGAATGAATAAATATATCCTTGGGTGAGGATTAAAAAAAGGAAACTGACATCTGCTGCCAGTGAAAGAGGTAGAACCTATAAGTGTTCTTTTTCCTTGACAGTTTTGGGGAATGATTGTAGAATTTTGCATGTATGATACAGTGGGGTTGCTATTGGTGGGGCACAGTATAAGTCATTCTTCTTTCTCCGTTTGCTTTTTTTAAACCTGTGGAAATAATTATTGTTTCAGAATCTTCCTGCTTGGAGGAGGGAAGGCTTAGATTGACTTGAAGTTTAGTTGTGGTCATGCTAAGGGCCTTTTTGTCTTTTCCTAAGTTGCTCAACCACTTTTAGTGGAAGAGGACCGAGGGGAAGAAAAGAGCAGTTTCTAAGAATAAAAATCATGGAGTTGTCTGAAGCTTCCCTTTTACTCATCTTTCTGGATGCCAGTCACTATGGTTGGTTAAAAAAAAAAGTAGATTTGGGATCTGCAGTGGTGTCTGCATTATGGCCAAACTGAATCATTAGGTAGGTAAGCTTTTTAACATCAGCTGCAACTGGGCAGCCATCTGAGCATGAACTGGGGTCCCGTCTAGATTCTCTGCCATTTTATACGCATGGCGCTAATATCAAATGTTCCATACAACTGAAGTTTAGTTATTAATTTAAAAAAAGAGCTTTTAAAAAATTTTTGTTCTTTTGCAACTTTTTCTGAGAAGTCTTCTAAATGTTCTTTATTTTAGCACTTTATTTTACTACTTACTATTTAGAATTAGAAAAGTCACACACTCTCACACACAAATTTCACTAGAAGCAGGCGATTTGAAATCAATAATCAAGTTATTCATCTTTGTTTCCCCAGTGTTGAGTGATGAAATATAAAATGCAAGGAATAATTAGTTTTATTTTCAGTTCCTCTTCTGATTAATTCTTATAATGACCACAACTTGCTTGTCTACTTATAAAAACTGTATTAATCTTTAAAGGCTCATCTTAAATACAGTCTTCTGTAAAGCATTTATTTTTTTTCATCCCACCCAAATCAGGGTGTTCTTTTTCCTTTGAAACTGACCTTTTGTATATTTCTTATTTTGCTAATCATACTCTTCCTAGAGTTCACCTTGCATGTGTATACTTTACCACTAGAATAAATTCAAATAATTCATTCTAATAATTCATCCTCTCTCAAACTAACTAGGGTCCTGTTGTAGGTTTTCAAACAATGTTCTTGAACAAAATAGATAAAATGCTTTGCTTGGTAGAAGTTATATTCTAATTGGCATAGACAAATATAATGAGTATACTAAAGAAATGCTAGAAAATAATAAATATTATTGGAGAAAGAAAAAGTAAAACAGTGTAAGGGAAATGGGAGTGACAGGAGGTTGGAGTGACAAAGTAAAAGAAGGTGACCAGGGTAGGTGGTCACATTGAGGGACATCTTCATAAAGACTTGCTTGGTGACTAGGGCATTAGCCATATCTCTTCCTGGGACTGGGGTGGTTTGGAAGGAAGAGTGGTCCAGTGCAAAGGTCCTAAGGCAGGATCCCAGTGGGTAACAGAGGCCAGTATTAGTGGAGGGGGCAGGTTTGGGAGATTGGGTGTGGGTAGGAGGTAAAGTCAGGATGATAAAAAAGGACTAGATCATTAGGGCTTTATGAGCCCTTTGGAGGACTTTGCCTTTTACATAGGTTAAACATGGAGATATTGCAGGAGCTTTGGCAGATGACTGACATGATCTGTTTTAAAGGGATCTCAGTGGAATGGTCTTACTAAGAGTGGGTATCAGCTGTGCTGGATGTAGAAGCAGGGGCACTAGTTAGGAAGGCATCACAGAACAGGGAAGCTATCATCTCAATTCACAGAGTAGCTGTGAAAGGAGTGAGAAGGGGACCTATTCCAGGGAATCCACAATGGACAGATTTGGGGGAGAACATAAGGAGTTTAGTTTAGAAATGTTGATGGTATGGCTAGCAGATGTCCTACGTATGTCCTATGTATGTTGAGTAGGCATACATGCTTTTACTAAGTGATATATTATATTGGAACTAACTATATATATATTTATATTTATATATAACATAAACATCACTAGATTTTGTTCTTCATATAATGGTATTTTTAGATAATAAAAGCTTATATTCTATCATAAGGTAATGAATTTAAGACTTTGTGGCCAAGAGTCAATATTGTTCTTTAATTTCTGATACTTTGACAGGGATTTTACCAAGTCTGTAATATATAAGGACATAAGGACTAAGAAAATTAAGACTTCATGGTCCATATTTTGCAGATTTGTGCAAACATAAAATATGCAATATTTTCCACGATGATAGTTTTAAGGCATACCTATCATACTAACTTTCTGGTAAAAATGTCAATCCTGAAAATTAGCACAACGAATGAATTAGACACACAAAGATAATGCCTTTGCCAGCCCAGAAAATCTATGCAGTGCTCCTATGCCTGAGTACCCTTTTATTATTTTCAGGATTTATGACAGAAATGTAAGTTGACAGTTTTATGTATGGAATGCAAATCTGGCTCCCTTTATCAATCCCATACATATTAATATGTATGCATGGTAATTTTTGTTGCTTGTGGAATGGCCTTTAGACACTACTTAAATTCTGTGCAATTTAATAGGTGGAATGTTGGAAAGTATGCAGTTCATGGGCTTGTTATTAAACTAGTAAAATGTTTGTAGAAATTTGCTCAGTGATTGTCATTCTTTTACTATATTTCTGTACCTGATCAAAAAACAAGAGGTAAGATGCATTATCATATATACACAATAATGTATACATATATACACATAGATAAGATATTTACCACTGTAAGTGTTGTTTCTGTTTATGAAAATTTACTAACTTTATTGAAGTGAGAGATTCATTGGGGAAGAGTAATTGTTAGAAAATTAAGGGCCATGTTTTCATAAAGTTCCAGAAATGATCTGAATTAACGTAATTAAGACCCACCAAGTGATTCTTAGCTTTCTAATTAGGAAAGAAAATAAAACCTCATAATCCGTAATTATTCTTTCTGCGTGTCAAATATCATTATCAGCCAGTGTTGGTTATGAAGATGAAAAACCTCCCCCCCGTTTTCCTCTTAGCCTTTCTCACACTCTCCTTCCAGGATTTAAGACTTCATGCTTGGCGGTCAAGGAAAGTCACCTTTGAGTCCCAGATCCTAGCCCTCTTCAGCTGCGTGACCTTACACAAATCTTTTAGGCTCTCTCAGGGTCAATTACTTTAACTCTTAGTGGTCATGACAATAGTAATTGCTTTATAGATTTTAATGATGTAGGTAATTGAGATAGAACACATTAAATGGTTTCTATTCCTTCCTACAGTTAACATTCAATATGATTTTTAATCATCGTCATTATCATCATCACCATACATGGACACCGATTTCTTGTTGATAGTAGCTACATCTATAAAGTATCAATAGATAGATTCTATATCTGTTTGGAAAACTTATATTTAAAATTAAGTATGATTTCTATAATTACACTGATGCCTTCCTATGTGTGGGTAAACAAAACGTGCCAGATAGCTTCCCTTAAAAACAACAATAGAATACTCCTTGGGTCCCTTCTAACCTGTGTGCCGCTCCACCGCCATCCTCTGCCTCTCTGGGCTGGCACCATCCAAATTCTTGAATTTCCACTCTTGTTTCTCTACTTCCTGCCTCACATTCACTTTTCCTTTCTCGATTTGGCCCTCCTCCCTCCCTTCAAACCCATTTGAGTATTCTGTAACCTTAATACCTGTAAGTGCAATAAATACATTTCCAGCTGTTTCTTGTCCCACTTGAGCAGCATTTGACAGAACTGGCTACTTCCTGGGTCTTCAATATCTCAGCAGTGTCCCATTTTCCTTGTTTTCCTTCTAGCCTTCTGGCTGTTCCTTCTTAGTCTCCTTGCCTCTTCCTTCAGAGATTTTTAAGTGTTCTAGTTTCTCAGGAACTCTTAATGATGTCACCAGAGTTCACACATTTTTCATCCTTTCAATTTCTTGGTAAATTGTTGCATGATAACAGCAAAAACATAAACAAATGAACAGCAAAAACCCAAACAAAGAACAAAAATATCTAATCATTTTGGTTCCAAAAGTAGAACTCATATTTGCTTTATTCCTTTCCCTCCCATCCAATACATCGGTAAGTCCTAGCACCCCTACATTTAAAGTATTTGTGAGATCTGATGAATTCTCTCTATTTCCATAATCATCATTATCTCTCCTGGAATACTGTGAAACAGCTGTCTTGGTATTTTCTATGTAGCTACAAAGTAAATAAAAAGAATAGTATAATATATAACAGTAAGTTTGTTATGTCATGACAAGTGCTATGGAGAAAAATAAGAAAGGGAACTAGGTATGTCCTAAGGGTTGATGTGGTTTTAATTTAAATAAGAAATTGAATGTAAGCCACACTGAAAAGGTGGCAGGAATGAATGTTCATGATGTTAGTCCCCTTACATGATTCAGGCTGCCTGAATTTCTATAAACTAAGGTAAATACTTCAACAACTTTACAAAAATGTAATTCAGTATAAACCATATGTGAAAATTATATACATGTAACAAGTGTTAAATATGATCTGAAATATTTTTTTTTCTAAGTTTCAACAGAAAGTCAGATATTATAGGAGAAAATTCTCAAGGGAGTTTCTGGAGTATTTATGCAAATTCTAAGATATGAGAATACCTGTTAGTATTGACCCGTAAGGCCCCGGTGGGCTGTATGAGAGAATTGGAAACCATGTAATATGCGGTCCAGGCCATCGTAATAGGGGTCATTTTCAGAGAGGGGGAGTTGGTGGTGTACTGTGGGTTTCCTCTCACCTCCTGGGATGAGGCAGTGCCTCCTTATTTCAGACCAAATGAGAGTGGGCTTCCTGTGAATCAGGTCTGCATTCAAGTTTGAAATGTCACAATGCAGGAGGCAAAAGTCGGCTTTCTTGGAACAAGGTCAAATGGACTGGTTTGAGAGAGAGTGGTACATCAACCCACTGCCAAGTGGAGATATTGGATTTGAGGTGCTGGAGAATATAGAAAAAGGAGCAACGGTGAGCCATCTCTAGAAAACTCTTCCCAAGGGGCCTGTGGTACCCTCCACAGGAAAGCTTGGAAGCCTTGCATGGCCTAGAAAAGATGGAGTGGTGATGTCAGAGACAGAAATGACCACGTGGTGGACGGAACACCATCAGCCACTGTGGGAACTCCAGGCAGCCCTGTGGCTGTGAAGACAGTGTCACAAGAGAGTTAGCTTTTGGCTTATAGTAAACCCAAGTGGTGCTAATGCTGGGTTGCAACCTTCCCAGGCAAGTGAGAAGGCAACTGACACTCTTCCCCCCCTCCTGCTCTTGCTTCAAGCTTGCAGGGTTCCCTAAAGAGCCACGTTCTGTGGCAGGAGACCAAGATTAGAAAGCTGTGCCTTGCCTTGCCTTTGCTTAGGAAGCTGAGGAGAGAGAAACCATAGATTTGAAGAGAAGTGGAGGATTTGATGTTATACCTACAGGGATTTATGCATCTGTATTTGAAAGGAACTGTAAATTGGTAAGATCTTCCTGGGATTTTGTTTACTATAAGAACAGAAAATCAATCTACAGAATGCCCTACAAAGCGACATTATGAGGAGAATAAAGTGTCTCCCTGATCATGTCCTACCACGTGCAATTTTTCAATAAACTGAATATATGCAAATTCATAAATTTCATTAAGTTCTTCATTGAGTTATAATTGGTTCTGTTGGGAACTTTGTTGATTAAATTCATTTGTTCTTTATCTAAAATTAGAGATCAGTTCATTTAATAGAAACAATTTGGCAAATTATTCTCAATGATATAGTGAGGAATAATTGTGAGCGACTTTGGAACGCACAAAAAAGACCATTGGGCGTTCTGCCTAGCCCTTCCTTCACTGCCTTTGAGCTGTGTTTCTACTAAATTATAGAGATCTGGTAACAGTGGATATGATTTTCCTCCTAGGCATGCAAAATAACTTTTCTGCATAGAGGTACTAGGGATTTCCTTCCTGTCTCTCCCAAAGATGTCAGTCTTCCATCTCGTGAGGAAGCTCGTGTCCATATATCTGATTATTTAATATGTATCTCTCAGTTCTCCTTTGAACTCTTTTGCAGTATCTTACTGGTCCTCTTGTTAATTAACGAAGATAAACACAAGTTTTGACACATGATCATATCTGTATGAGGGTCATGATTTTGTCCTTTAAGAAAATACTCCTTAAAATCGTGGCAGTCCCACCGAGAGGCCCATTTGGGTCACTGGAGGAGCAGGTGCAGGGGAACACATACGCTTCAGGCCCTGGTCTGTGGCTCTGTCTTGGCTCCCAGAGCGGAACCCGAGTGGCAGTAGCACTTGGTGGTGAATTTGTGTTTTCCTCTTTTCTTCCATGCCACCGCTTTTGCGTTTTGTTTCGGTGTCCGTTTCACTGGCATTTCTTTTGTTTGTTTGCTTGTTTGTATTGGTGATAGCAGTGGTTGGGAATTCAATTCGATGATCTGACCGGTGATCTCTGTAGCTGGATTTCAGAGATCCAGTCTCTGTGGGTGACAGATGACATAGAATAAGGTTTGTTATCCTTTCCTGATTGTTTTTTTCTTTTGAGGAACTGGAGCTCAAATAAATTAGTAAGTATGTACCCACAGGAAGGAAAAATGTCTCCTTAATATCTGTGTTTCCTCTTGACCTGTGGCCAAGCTATGGATCTGGAACCGTAAGCATTTTGTATGTCCAGGTGTCTTGTGTCTGGATTCAGCAAGGCCTTTGACTCTGTGTGTGAAATGTTCTACTATCTCCAAGGGAATTAACAAATTCCATTATTAAGTATCTCAGATTCTAGGAACTCTGTGTTGTTTGCCCTATAGAGATAAACGAACACTTATATAAGTTGACCGTTTTTAAAATTCCCAGAAAAAGATATTAAAATGTTAACAGTTTAAATGTCCTAAACTTACACAAACTTTCTTCTTACAGAAAATTATGAAAACTCAAGCTTTAAGACACCAAATTGACATTATTAAGATGAACTCTACAAGAGTAATTGGATAATTTTTGTTTGAAAATCTAGCTGTGGCTTTTTTCTGATTTATTACTATTGAGTATCATAAAAAGCCCACATTTTATTTTACTTAGGTTTGTTTCCCCAATTTTATACAAGTTTATTGATCAAATAAGGTAAAAATTACTGATGTATAGTACTTTCAATTAATAAAAATATAAATTTGTTCAACTAAATTGAGAAATTATTTTGTTAAATGTGTTATTTCTATAGGAATTACATTTTGTAGTCTGAGTATGGGGGACATTTCCAAGATATTTAAATAATTTAAGATCAATCTGCCTAGATATCTGTCTGATATTGCCTTAGTTAATGGGTACTTGTCATCAGGATAATTTTGGGATAAAATACCAAAGCAAGGTCACTAAGCATCACTTTAATTTTATATGCCCTTTTGCCTCAATATTCTCTAGAGAGGCTATGGCTTTGGGTCATGGGTGTGTCAGAGTCTCGAGTGACCTCACAGAGTTTCACTGTGTGTGGCCAGGGGAGTCTGAGTCAGGTAAATGCTTGTGTAAGTCAGGTCTTGCTTACCGGACCCCGTACACTTTCTGTGAAATAGTAGTTACTTTGGTTAAAAGTTAGGGACCTATCCTAGGAGCAATGGTGACAGAAAAATGCCATGTGTGTGTCTCTTCATTTGTCAAAGACAAGAGCGAGGTTCTCCGACTGCAGCAGTTTTCCAGCCTCTGGGTCTGAACCCTCGATGTTTCTGTGGGTCCCAAAGAGCTTCCTTGTCTGTGTGCGGTACGTATTTACTGCATTAGGATTCGACCATGATATTTTTAACACATTGATTCATTTGCAGAGAGTGGCAATAAACGCTTCACATTTGACATAAATGCACCCTTGGTGTTGTCCTGGAAGCTGTTTCAACCCTGCGGACCCACAGGGAGAACCTCTATCCCCAAAGGAAAGCGTCCCTGGGTTCCAGGAAGAGAAGGAGCACAAGCAAGGGCAACGTTTGGAAGGGAATTTTATTAGCCTTGGCTTATAATGCCCATGCCTTAAAAAACAAAACCAAAACACACACACAAAGATGAAAGTATTGAAATTTTAGTAAAGTTCTCTCAATTTGGATGGCTTGCTTCTGTGTTTTTTAATTAGTGCCTTTAGGTACAATAGGAGAGTTTCTTTTCTTTTTTTTTATTTGATACAATCTGCCTAGATAGTAGAGATTCTGTATTGTATCAGATTAATTTTCGGTGCCTTATGCTGAATTTATAATCTTTACTATTTAAAGAAAGGAGGGGGAAAAGCCCATTTTTTGCTTATGAAAGAGCTATAGTTCTTGACAATTGTGTCATTTTCTATTTTCTTAAAGTGTTTTGTCACATTGATTAAATACAAAATCAATTATTATTGCTTCTCAGGTGCCCATGAGCCCATCCTAATCAAGTGCCCAAATCTCTGACAATTTTTTTTTATTTCATTTTCCAACATCCACACTCAACTTGTGAAAAAATCCAGTCAGAACTTTCTTGGAGATTTTCCAGACCTCTCCTGAGAAATAGTACATACTTCCTTTTACTCTTTATGTACATACAGGGAGATGCTAAAAATTGGTAGGTTTGTTTGATGTGTTGGTGTTTTAAGAGTTGTAAAGAAAATTGTCAGATCAGAATATATACTCAGCCTTTTCTAAAATTGTATAGGTATGGTGTTATCACTATAAATATTTCAGAAACAGTGTGCATTGTAGGAAGGCTCTGAAAATTTGTCAGTGTGCTTCTTTCCATAATATGTGTTTATCTCCAGGGAGAGCACTGATCAAACTCCTATGGGGCAGTTAAGTCCAGGGCTGCAATGGAGAATTTACTCTTCTCTATCCCGATACTATTGGTTACGGAAATAAACTAACCACAGCCAGAAATGAATCCTGTGTCATCTACAGAGACTTTTTATTTTAGGTTTTTTTTAAGGTTCTGCTATAAGCGATGGTCAGAGCATGTGTTCTCAAGGAAGAAAGATGGTCGCAAAACTCCATGGGAAAGTATTTATCGGGCACTTCGAACTGTCGACATGAAAGGGTGGACTGGTGGGCATAGACTTGGAGCACTCAGACACTGCACTCAGTGCCCTCACATCCCACCAGTGACCTGAGCCAGGGTCCCCAGGATTCGTTTAGGTGTTGAAGTCAGCTACCTGCCACTGGACGGGTAACCCAGGATCCAACAGGACAAAAACTAATTCCACAGGGTTGAATGACCTGATAAGAGAAATTACATTTTTTTTAATTTATTTGGAATATCGTTGGGGTTGTTTGAATGTTCTGTTTCCCAGGCAAATATAAATTCCTTTTTCTTAAGCCATTTCATATTTACAGCCCACAACAACTTAGTGCCTCTGCTCTTACCCATTCAGTAAGACAATTAATAGTGCTATTGATACTCACCAAACTCCCAACTTCATGAAATTTTACCGAGTCTCCTTACTTTTCATGACAAAAATGTGAAGTGCACGGGTTCCATAAGAATCTGTTCACTTTGCACCAGGACATAATTGGCCAAGTGCGTGATCTTGGCCGGACCTGGAGGGTCATGTTTCAGAAAGATGCTCACTGAATCGGGGTGCCAAGCCAGTTTTGGAGAATACCGTGGGCTTTATCGATGGCACCAGTGTCTGCAAAGTTCTGTTAGAAAAAGCTGTCTCTATATCTGCCTCGCAGGATGAGATCTTTCAGGTAGTAAAACAGACAAATTCCTGGCAAACCAGGATCCTTACAGCATTTTGGGGGTTTCTGGAAGAGAAGAATTCATGTAGATTTGTAGGCAGCATAGTTGAAATTTTGTGGAGATAGTTTCTTGGGTCTTTTTTCCTATCCTCTGGGTGGAAAGTAAATAGAAACATTTAAAAGTATGATCTGAGATCCTTGATGAAAACTTTCAGAGAGCAATTAATTTTTTGGCCTTGTGGGTTGTTCAGTACTTAATGGCACTTGATTTGCAAAAGAATACCAAAGGGCTAATTAAAACTCTCGCTGGACCTACATAAATAATCAGATCAAACCTAAAGAAACCAGTCTATGACCTGTAATAATCTTTTTTCGATGCTACAATGAACTTAAGGTAGGAAGGCCTTCAGAAAAATAAGTGTGAATGGACAAATGGAAATAGACAACATTATTACTAGGTATCTTGTTTAGTGTAAACATCTACTTATGTCTACTTCTCATAACCTTTGAGCTATTTTGCAACTTTGTGAGTAGTAGATAATTGATGAGGAGAGGCATAGTTCTTGTCCATATACATAAAGATGCATTTTGGCTCATAAAGGTGTGACTGAGTCCCGCAGATCCTGTGGAAGAGGCAAATTCTTTCATTTGTTGAAGACATCAGTTTTGGTATTTCTCTTTGCTCACATATGTGTCTGCTTTTAGGATAATCCACTGACCGTCTGCTACATCTGTTGTGTCCCCTCATTAATTAATGAGTTAAACTGCGTAGGTGCAGTGTGTTCATCCTGTGTTTAGATGAGAGTCACACTTTTACCTTTTTGAAAAATATACTTTAATGTAGTATTTCAATTTGTCTTTTAAGCCCCTTATTGTCATTTTTCTACTTGTATGTAACAGGTGGTATTCAAGCAGACTTACAAGACCTTTTAACTCTCAGATCCACTCTACACTGTAGGTATCATTATGCTCATTTTACATCTAAGGAAGTAAACTCTCAAGATGCTAATTGTAAAATCATGATTGAAACTGTTTCCAGTGCCTACACCCTTACTAAAAGGTTGCTAACTTTTCAAATGATTTAACAAAACTCCAAAACTCAAATAATTAACACTACCAGTTATCATCTACTTCAGTCTAATTGAATTTGGTTTAATTGTTTTATCAATCAAAATGTAAGCTATTTAAGAACATTATTCCAAGAAAATTCTCAGTGAGAGGAAGGAAGATGACACATGATGTATACATTCTGCTGACAGTAATAAAAAAAATACAACATAAATAACCCTGAAGAATTTGCTGGTATATCATTCACGGTATACCTCTATGAAATTGGCTGACCACCTAACTCCCAACCTTCCAGCAAGCCTATTAACCTTAGCTGGTATTGTTTTGAACAATTTTCAGAATCATCTACTTTATCACCAAAAGCCAGGCACTGCTTGTTCATTTTTTATGTTGTTTTCAGGTGTTTTTTTTTTAAATAAAAATAGAATCCTTGATGGAGCTGGCTTTCTTACATACCTCAGCAATATGACTTGCCTGTGCCTTAGATATGAGGTAGCATTTTGGATGTCTTGCTATAAAAGTTTTTTGTCTGTCTAAATTGCAATGCCTTTGCATTTTGCTTTCTTTTCAAAGTTTTCTCTAGTCTTATAACTATAGGTTTCCAGGAGCTATTTTTGTGAGAACAATAAAATGTTACTCCCTCTTGTCCTAGAATTCTATTACCAAATGTCTACTTGTCTTCAGATATTTGCCAATTTGGGCTTCCTCCTAAATTAAAAAGTTCCAAACAGAAGCTTCACTTGGGCTTGTGATAGTTCTGGATAGTTTATATCGTAATTTCCTTGATCCTTTTTGATGAAATGTTGATTATCCACAGAGAGCCTGTCTACCCACTTCTCTGTGTCCAGCAGTTTCTGAGGATGCAGTTGTGTGAGTAATTATGTCTCCTTCAGTCTCTTTTTAACCAGTTCTTACTTTGTGTAGTTGTGAGAAAGAAATAAGTGTGTATATTGGCTAAGCCCATTCTGAGCACATAATAAATTTCAGATTTTTGTCAGTCGCTTCTCAGTTTTTCCTGTATGTTTCATTATGTCTTTGTCATTCAAGCACTAATTATCCATAATACCCTTGATGTACCCACTACATTTACTCAGTTCTTATCAGGCTCAGCTCCTCTGCATAACAAAGTTGTCTGACTCCTCTTCTTGGTTATTTCTTAGATATTTCTTTGGATATTTCTTTCATACTTGCATGATTCTCAGATCTTTTTCTTTGCCTCTTATGTGTGTTTTTTTTAATCTTTCTCTCTGATGCCATACTCATTAACCCCATACTTAATTCTTAAGTCTATGTTTGTTTTGCTTTCCATTTCCTCTTTTATAACGGTCATACATTCAAGGGCTTTGTACTGATTACTTCAAACGTTCTCACCTTCTCTTCTGGGGCTTTCAACTCCATCAGGATTTCTCCACCTCTGTATGTAAATTCTTCAAAATTAGCATGTCAAGGCTGACTTGATTGGCTTCTCTAAGAAATATATCACCTGAAAGTTCTTTATTCAGGATTATCCCACTTCAATACCAATCTCAGTTCAAAAGTAGCCCGGGCAGAAAACAACCCTAGTGCATCGTTCGTGTCCCTTCTTTTTCACTTGTCATGTGGTCATGCCGTCCTCAACTTCCGCTTCTTCTTTCTCAAATAAGGGTTGTAATTTCTTCTTCCCTTCCTATTTAAACAGGTGCTATTTTCATCAAAGCCCTCATAATTTATACTGCACTAATTGAAAAAACCTAATATTGATTTTCTGTTCTTACCTTACTCTAACAGAATTACATCTTTCTCCTAGAACTTCTGAAACAGATTTTATTTTCCATGTATGCTTCTCCCATTCTATCTTGTTACTACTATAAAGTCTTAAGTTTTCGATTTAAACATCATTCATTTTTCAATACTCATTTAGCTGTTACATTATTTCCATTTTTCTCACCTCTGTCTCCTTAGTTTGATTCACCGGTTGCATTTTATAAGCTTGCTCTGCAATCACTAGATACTATCGTTCAGACAAGCCCAGCATCTATTTCGTTTGCCATGTGGGTAAGTGCTATAGTTTTATGAATCAAATAATATGAAAAAACAGGGAACAGTTTTTCTACAGAGACATGGTCTAATATTTAAATGGTATCTGGGATGAATTGCTTTAGAATTTTCCATCCATATCTGAACTCAGAACCAGTATTGTAAAGATGTGATTGGTCATATTTTTCTTCATTTAATCATTCTTTCGTTTCCTTACTCATTCATTAAACACTTTTTGAGGGTGAACTCTATAAAAAACCTTTTTGAATGTATATGAAAACAACATGTCACTGTATTAAAAATCCCTTGCAAGGGTGGCCAACCTTTTGGTGTCTCTGGACCACACTGGAAGAAGGAGAGTTGTCTTAGGCTGCACATGGAATACAATGTGACACTTAATCACAGAAAAATCTCTTAATATTTTAATTAAATTTATGATTTTGTGTTGGGCCTCATTCACAGCCATCCTGTGGGCCACAGGTTGGACTCCCTTGCATGGGGCAAGAACTTATAATACTGACGTGAAGTGTAATAAACATCACATTTAAGCTATGAAGGGAATGCTTTGGAAGAAGCTTTGGAATGTTGTAAGAGGAAAAGAGGGAATTAGATTGTGCCTGGAAAGAGAGACAGCACGAAGCTTTTAGGCAGAGGGATCACTCCTAAAGAGGCAGGTAGGTGAGAGAAAGTAGTGTGAGATCAGGCGCCCTGAGGCATTAGGTGTGACTTTGAAGTGATTATTCTCTCCCCCTTACGCTCTTTCTTCCTTCTGGTATTTCAAGTGGACTTTCCTTTGTCATCCTTACAGTTTGAGGAAGTTTTTAGACCCATGCTAACCTAATAGTTTGTTTCTATGAAATGACAGTAACTTAAAACTCAATTTGCAAACACTGTGGGAGCCATGGAGTTGGATAGAGTTTCTTTTTCTCTATAGACATAGCATTTGAACTACTCTGTCAAAGTAACCTCTGTTTAATAAATGGAACGGTCATGAGCAAATTAACAAGTGTCTCAATATGTACATTTCCACACTGTTATCTTGACTTTCGCATGGACAGCTCTAACCAGTCTGGTTCAAGTTCACATCGGTTCACACACTCAAGAGCACATTTGTCAGACGGCGGACAGCAAGGCCCCTCTAGGTGGTCAGTCCACTGCAGCGGAGACGCTGGGCAGTGACATCCTAATTATGCTCGATGCAGGGCATTCTAAGGTGTCTCATGCCAAAATAATGAAAGTTATTCTTCTTCAGGAAACTGAAAGACAGTGCAGAAGCATCTTCAGGTATCCATGGAAACAAAGTTAAATAAGAAACTTGTGGTACTTTGTGATGGATACAGATCATCCTGAAATCACATTTGCTGGCTAACTAGAGGAATGCCTATAAATCTTCTCAAAAGCCAAAGTAGAGAAAAATGTAGCAAATATATCAAATAATGTCTTCATGGGCACCATGTAGCATCACTATACGAAGAAGTTTATTTATCATGGTAGAATTACGTATTGCGCATCATTTTTTAAAAAGAAAATTAAAAGTATAGATGAGTTACAATGTCTAAATATGATCTTTTAGATCTAGATAGTTTACTTTCCTACTTATAAACATTATTTTTAACCTTTAGCAATGGTTAAAATTTTTAGAAATGTTTGCATTTTCATCTTGGATGAAGCTTATAGCATTAGGATATTTTAAGGTATTTTTAACAGTCCTCTGTAGAAATTTAAATGAATATTTCTGCATCTCACATGTACATAAATGGAAGAAGATTTATTGTGAAGGAGTGCTAATAGCAGGTAAATGTTTGTTGTGGGATAAATTTTCTATAACTATGTCCGTGCTTAGTGGGAAATCTGTATGAAGCTCACAGTTATAAATTCAGACCCTTAATCTTCCTCCTAAGAAATGTTGGAACATATTTCTCTCACCATGTTCCATCTCTAATAACATGCTATTTCATTATTCAAACATAATTATATAAGATTTTTTATTTTTAAATACCAATAAAATTATTCTCACTTTCTTATCATTTTAAGAAATAATATAAAATGCATATCCATGAGGGTTCAAATATACATATTACCTAATTTATCATTTTATAGTCTCGTGTTTCAAATGTACAAGTAACATATATTATCACTATGTAAGAATTCTCCTGTGACAAATATAACAATAACTTCTCATATAGATTCCTGTAACATGAGAAGATTATGACCTTCAAAAAGCCATGTGCTGCAGATATTTTCATCATTATGTCTACTCCTGTGCCCCTTAACTTGTAGAAAAGAACTATTGATTTTTTCCTAAGAATTAAGTAAGAAGAAAGGAGTAAAAGTGCTTCTCTCCTTCCACTCAACCTCCTGCTCACACACACACCTGGGAAACGGCGGTGCTGGTGGGGGCGGGGACGCCATGGAGTTCCATCCAGCAGCCCGGTTTAAGTGGATAAATACGAAATTTGTTCCTTTGTCTTCCCCTTCACTTCTTCAGATAATTCCCCACTGGCATCCGCTGCAAAAAGCGAAGGCTTCAAATCAGCCTGGGAAATGGGAAAGGGTCGCACACTGAGTTAAGCGCCTGTCTGATCTGCACGTTGCATGCTAGCTCTGCAGGCCAGGCTTTCTTCCCAGACTGGAGACTGACCTCTGTGAAACACCAGGGTTTGCGATAAAATTCGGGTGTGGTGTGGATTTCCAACCAAAGAAAAGAAAAGCATCTCAGGAAACTACTCTATACGATACTGAAAACTAATGACATAATTTAAGTGTTATGACATTTTGAAGGGATATTAGAGGTCAGAGTTAAACTCTCTCATTTTCAGATGCAGAGACAAGTTAACAATGAGTTTTAATGACTTGTTCAAGGTCATTGTTAGCTTTTATTAGACATAAATTGCATGTTTTATTTAGTTCCCTATCTCTTTTATGCCTGGTGGTACTTCTCGACACTTTTTCCCCTCTGATATTAGATTAGTCACATGTTGGGGTGGTGGGTGCACAGTTAGGAGTTAATACCAACCCCCAAGGAAGAACCGAGTGGTAATTAAGAAACACCCTTGGGCAGATGTGTCTAGTTTAGAAATTCTCCTTTTCCCTCCTTGCCGTTCAGACTAAAGGGACTTTCTGTGAGAATATTGTTCTAGGTTAGGATTTTAATTAATTACCAGCATTCTGAAGGAATGTACAGGAGTGGTATATTATATTGCAACCAAGATATTTTTGTACCTAAACACGCTGCCCCCAGCACTCTTTAAGGTGCTGAAAGAGACAAGGTTAGACACACACACACACACAGACACACAGAGAGAAGTGACTTGTAAATGAGGGGGTAGAGGTAGAATTACAAGTCGCTGGACGTGTTCCTTATGCCGAGTGAGTGGCGTCCACTGTCGGCTCCCTCCAGAATGTCTCTTTAGCATTGCGTAGAGACTGAGCTTGTTCACTTCCCAGTAAGGAGAGAAATGGAGGACACGTAGTCCTTTTGTTAAATCCTGATGATCTTTTTATGTGATGCATTAGTTATTTTGATGGGAAAAGTAAAAGATTTGAAAAAGAGGCATGAGAAACTCATAGCAAGATGTGTCAAAGAATCTCAAGAGCAAAAGAGTATGTGAAGAATTTCTAACCAACCTCTGATATTTAAATCTACTCTCTTGTTTCATAGCTAGAAAAAGCTTAATCACAGTGGCAGTGGAATAAAGGACTTTTTATCTGGCATAAGTGGGGTGGAAACTACCCTGCCCCACATCCCAAGAAGAAGTGGTCTGGTTACCTTTGACTTGGAGCAGAGGGGTGTACGGGACAGAACAGAGCACCCAGCTTGTTATTATGGCAGCTCTGAGTCTCAGTGTAGCTTCACCATTTTGTTACAAGTGACAGCCTTGCCCTGGCTGGTGTGGCTCAGTTGGTTGTCATCCTACAAAGCAAAAAGTCGCTAGGTTGATTCCAAGTCAGGGCACATGCTTGGGTAGTGGGTTCGGTTCCTGGTCAGCACATGTGCTGGGGAGAGGGGCAACATACGGATATTTCTCACACTGATGTTTTTCTCCCTCTCTTTTTCCCTCCCCTTCTCTAAAGAAAAATGACAGCCTCATGTCCACTTTTCTGTACATTGTCTGGCTGCATTCTGTCTGTGACTTTTTGAAAAACTTCTGCCAAGGTAGTCCTATGATATGTGGGCAAATCAGTAGTTTTTCTTCTACTTTTTGGGTATCCCCAGAGTATGGAGTATAATTGTCATGACAGCCACATTTATGGAACTTTGGACAGTGTGTCTGAAAATCACAGGTTTCTAGCAGCACATGGAGGTTTATTGGGTTTTAACTTTCCATTCTATTCCTTTTTAGCAGGAGTCTACTTTAAAACTTCCAAAGAAGATAAGTTAAAATACGTTATCTCAATATTTCAATATACAAAAAGGTCCCTACAACATGACTACTCCTTAGATAGATATATGGCTCAATGAAAGAAGAACGTCAACTTTATATACAGTTGAAACAAAAATAATTAGACATATTTAGCATGATTCACTAGACCCGGGCACTTCTAAGGCAAACTGAAAGTTACAGGTGTTTAGGGCCTCTATTCTTTATCATTGGCACCGTGTTTAGGGATTACCAATACATATTTTTATCTAGCCACCCTGTGATAACCCTCACCTGGCTGTGAGCCATGAAAGGATTGGGGTGGAAAGAAGGGAATCAGTATTTATTGAGCGCCCACTCTGAGCTGGGTACTATATGACATGTTCTACATCTGAAACAGTTAAGTCCTGGCTTGTGTGGCTGAGTTGGTTGGCATATCAGCCTGCATACCAAAAGGCTGTGGGTTTGATTTCTGATCAGGGGCCACATCTAGGTTGCAGGTTTGATCCCTGATTGGGGTGCATATGGGAGGCAACCAATTGGTGTTTCTCTCTCACATCCATGGTGTTCTCTCTCTCCCTTTTACTCTCTCTGAAATCAAGAAACATTTTTAAAAATTAAAAAAGTAATATAATAGTCTTATCAGGTATGTATTCTTTATTTTGTAGAACACACACACACACACACACACATCCCAAAACAGACTCAGAAGATACGAAAATTGAGCACGAGTTACTGCTAGGATAGGAAGTATTTTTTAAACTTTAAGGCTTTTATCTTTAGCATTTTTGATCTATGATCACTAGGTCCTACCCGATTATTTGAAATGCTAACGGAAGAGAAAGAACTTTCCTTCCATCTGTAGACTGTACCAAAGCGCGCTGACACGGATGGCAGAGGAAGAGGAGTTATTTTGCAGCCCGACCCTCTGATGCTGAAGGATGCAGCTGGAGACGGCCTCTGACTGAACCAGACGCGTCAATCACTGGCCTCCATGCAATCAGAGAGCGCAGGACGAGGGGAGGGGGTGGAGCTGAAATGCTCAGGATTCTCCTCATGCCTTTCTAACTCTGGGGCAACCGTTTCCTCCCAGCAGTCCCTATATTCTTCTTTGGAGTACCATCTAATTATTTTGGAGTAGAGTTCCCCCAACTATAAGTGGTGTTTCCCTGATCCTATCTCTATAGAGATGTTTCCTAAGTTCAAAGCCAGTTATATTGCTCAAAATGGCCTCTCTTTATCTTTAGGATAAGCGTGCCGTATTCTATAACTGTCTTATCATCTGACCACGATGATTTGGAAAATTAGGCTATAGTTTCTAGGGGAAAAGCGAATGGGTAACAGGTGTCACCAGCAACAAAACAACTATTTTTGTATAAATATACTGAAATCTATAATTTACAATAAATACCCATAGGTTTTTTACCTTATAGGAAAGTCCCCCAGCGCTTTAGAGATTTTTAAGAATTTTAGGGAATGTCTGATATTTTTTCTCAGTTCTTAAAAAAACAAACACCTGAATTGAGTCCAATGCTCGGGAAACAGTGTGTATTAGCAAATCTCAGACTATTACTAAGAAACCATTTCATTAAACATTGTCTGACTAGAATTATTCAATTATAAAACATAAAGGAGGAATACAGAGCAGAAAACATACCCTGTTCTTATGAGAAAGCCAGGTGTCAGCGCGATGAAGAACTCTCCAGGGTCAAGCATGGTAACACACAGTGTGTCCTCAATGTCAGTGGCAGCACTCAGGTGACATGATTCATTGCTTTGTCACCCACCCCATAACCACTTGCTTTCTGTTTAAAGATGGATTTCAGAAAACGTTCAGGAGTGAGAACCACCCTTTCCATTTTTTGTTCTGCCAGCACAACACATTGCAAGAGGGTGTTTAAACCCCTTTTATTCAAATGAGCCAGGCTTCTCTGCCAGGTACTCTGGACAAATGATTAATAACATTCAGATTTTAGAATGTAGATGATGTCCTACATCACCATATTATTATTTAACAATTGCATGTATATTTGTGTTTAAATAATGAATAAAAGGGATACTGAGTGGGATATAAGTAGGTAAAACTGCTGTGAATATACAGGAAAAATTCTTGTAATAAGTGAGATGCTTAGTACCAAACCTGACATAAATTTAATATGACTTCTTTTTGTATATTCTTAAAGTGCAGCTTCATAGCTCTTATCAAAGAAAGATCATTAATACCTGGAAACAGGACAAATGATACTTATTCATGTGCTTTTCATGCTTCTGTTACATGTAGGAAGAAAAATTTGAAATCAAGAAAATACAGACATAATATTGTTGTGTTTGATTTTTTCAACCATTTTTCAGTTCACAGTCTGCTTGTATCTCTCTGCTAACACCCTTTGAAGAGGCAGAGTTCTCAGTGATGGGTATGACTTTGATTTGGTGCAGCAAGCACAAGCTTCGTTGTGATAGGTGGACATTTAATTTTTTATGCATGCTGAAGATTATGGAGTTACACTTGTACTGTGTGGTCCCTGCCTCTCTCAGTTAAATCAGCACAATGGAACCATGCTTTGTTGTTTTAAATAACATCTTGGGCAGGCTATGTGCCTGCCGTTAGAGAGTCAGGAAATCCTTCGTATATTTGACATAATCTTCTATTCTGTTCACATATAACACTGAGAAATTTATTGCTTGAGTCATTACATATCTCCCAAATCCAAGTCACTCTTTCGTATAACGATGTAAGTGTTAGGCTGTTTGGTTCATCTATGATGTAGTAGAAAGCCTCGTCAGACATATGATTGAATCATCACTCACCGGATTTACAACCAAACAACATGTGCTGAGTTGTTTAAGTGATTTTAGTTTCACTTTCTCCAGCTATATAATGGGGAAATAGCATTAGTTTCTGAGAATTTTTAAAGGACTAAAATAATTTACTTGAAAATTGTTCATACGTAGGCAAGTTAGCAAGACTGTAACCAATTAATGGGCCAAGCATTGGAGGAGATGCAGTTTAAGTAACGTGAACCTGGAATTTGGGGCTGGTTTGTCAGTTCTGGAAGAGGTGACTGAGGTGCTAATACTCAGGAAGTGCTTTAACAGTCTTCTGGACTAGCGAGACAAAAATCCAGGACTTTCCAGGTTGACTTTCTGGGAGACTGCAGTGCAGTGTCGATGAACCTGTGTCACAAATACCTGCTTTAGTTGGTCTGGGTTTGTTATTGACTCCAGATCCCCAGTAGAGATGGTCAAGATTGTGGTTATTTTGGAAGAAGAAAGGGGGAAGTTAGGAATGGAAGAGGACAGGAAAGGAGCTAGTCGGTGTCGGCACATGTTCTCACATGTTCTGTTTCTTAGCCTGGGTGGTGGTTACAGAGAATGATCTTGTGATAAAGCTTGGGCTATATAGTTTTTTGGTGCACTTATAGGATGTGGAAATATTTTACCCTAGGTAAAGCTAAATATGACTTTTAAAAAATTAGTATGAATTTCATAAATGCAAACTGATTTCAGCCCCCAAAATAGTCAAACGAAAAAGAAAAAAAAAATTTTTTTTTTAAGATTTGATAAAGCTGGTCCATAAGCTCATGGATGTTTGTTTTATTGATCACTTTTTTTTGTGAGTATCATAAAAATTATATGCTTCACAAATGAAGTTTTTATTTATCAATTATACCTAATAAAACTGGGAAATATAGTAAAAGACGAAAAACCTACCAATATACTCCAAGAGAACACTGGGAAAAAACATTGCCACATTTATCTCAAGGGAGTAAGACATGACATCTTTCTTGTAAACAACTCAGGTGATATTTACAATAGCTGCAAGTCATTCCTGAACATTGTTTACAGGGCCCAGATTTCTCACTCTGTACACTATAACTTCCTTTTCTGAGAAAGAGAAAAGAAAATATAAAGTAATTTCACAGGGCTTAGAAATAAGCACTAGCTAATGCCCTGTAGCTCATTATGCTAATTCAACAACTGTAAAAAGACAGCTTGAAACCAGTATTGTAGCTTTTGCCCTTTGAATTATCAGGAATAGTCATACAGCAGAATAAGTTTGGTAAAAGCCACATGAGTGGAGATCACATTTTTGAATTCCACAATGTGTCACTTAATATGCTATGCACGTTTTTCTTCTCTAAGAGATCAGCAAGGTTGAAACGTTCTTTTCTCTGCCATTGATTTCAAAAAGCGTTCAGATTGAGTTCCTATGGCATTTTGAAAAGGCAGGTGTCTCTTTTTTCCTTTTATTGTCCCTAATATCTAAAATATGCATGAATTTTTATTTTTACATCACTCTACATGTGAAGCATTTCCTGATACACTTCAGCAGCATTTGCAGCTCCAGGTGCTGGCCTCTTCTGCTGTTGCTATTCGTTTATCTTCCTGCCTCTGGAGATTCACATCAAGATGCAAGTGTTGATTTATACATCTTTGTGTCTTTGTTCATTATTAAGGATTCAATAAGCATCAGATAAATCGGTGAATGAAAATGAATTCTTCGATGTACTCTATGCAACCTATGAAACCATTACTGTTTCCTAGGAGACCGAATGCTCTGATTGAACTTTTGTCTTTGTGTTATTTTTTAATTACTGTTGATCATTGAGGAATTCATGATATTGTCTCACACAATATAATATCCACAAGAGTTTCATAAAACATAAATAAACATTTAATTATTTACAAACTATATTGATGTAAATATGGAAAACCTAAGAGACTATAGAAAATTTTATGAAAATTAATACTGAATAAGCAAATTTGATGCAAAATAAATATAAAAAATGAACTTAAATATCCATAGCATGAGAGTTGCAGTTTTCATTGCTGAATACACAGACCCCTCCACTCATGGAGCTCACATTCTGTTTCAGGAGACAGAACAGACAGTAAGCATGATAAAAAGCAAAATGTGCAGTCTTTTAGGAAAAAGAAGAAACATAGAGCATATTTTAAAAAGATATATAGTTTTAAGTATTTGTTTTCAGGAATAATTTAATTTTTGCTTTATACAGCTTGCAAGTTTCCTGCTTGAACAGAACTTTTTTTCTTTCAATTTTGCTGCTATGGCTTAGATCCAACCTGAGAAAATATGAAGGCATTTGTGATGTTATACATTTTCCTTAGGCTAAGTTCTAACTTCCTTTTAGATCTTTAACTTTAATGCTTATATTCTTATAAGCTGCCTTAATTCTGTCTATGAAAACCTCTAGAATATAAGCAACCAAATAAATAACTAATAAGAAAAATATAGAAATTGGATAATCCTCACAATTTTAACAGATTGAAAATAAAAAGGACATCAGTTAGTTATGTACAATAGAGCATAATACATATTTTCTTATTTCAGTAATGTTAAAAATGTAGATCACACACAAATGGCCCAACTTAAAAACAGAGAGGAGGGTGATAATGGTGGAAAGAAGGAGAAGGGACTTGACAAAAACATGTACGAAGGACCCATGGACATGGACAACACTGTGGGAATTGACTGTGGGAGTGGGGGGTGGGCTGGGTGCAGGAAGGCAAAGGGGGAAAAACTGGGACAACTGTAATAGAATAACAATAATAAATGATTTTTAAAAAGTGAAAAAAATAAGCAAACAATTTAAAAAAGAAGTAATCAATGCCAAAAAGTGATAAAAATCCTTTGATTGCATTAGTTATTCAACAAACAAAATTGAGGCAATTTAATTTATAATACAGGCAAATATATATTTTTATATCTATATATGAATATGGTAATAATTGGAGAAATACATTAGTTTTTACTTTAACACATTCAATAAGGTATATCCATGTAATACAAAAATCATAGTTTTGAAACATGTTAAAGCACATAGGAAAGACACATATGGACTGCTTAGTGAAGATCAGAGGATACAAAATTCTCTTGTGACAATTCTTTGTTCCTAATTATATAATATACACATGCGCACAGAAATATATAAAAAATGGTTGACGTTTAATGAGTACTTACTTTGTTTCAGACACTGCGCTCAGGGTTTTATCAGGATTATTTCACTAAATCCTCCTAATAACTGTATCATGTAGATACCAGTATTATCTGCGTTTGGCAGATGAGATGCGTTCTAGAGAGACTGAGTTCACAAGGCTGCTTACTGTGGGATCCAGATAGGAACCAACACGGTGAGGCTCCAGAACCTTACTTACTATGCTAACTTGCAGGTCAACTGAGGTTCCTCTTTATGATAAAGATGTAATTAGTTAGAGATTAAGGTCATAATCTTGTTTCTAATGGTAAGGCCAATGCTGTCCCCAATATTCCTAAAGTTTCCAGGGGTTTACATTATCTTTGTTTTTGATCCATAGAAGTGATCTTTATTATAACAACAGAAACTGTGAATATGAGAAACTTCTATTCTTAAGAGGCCTGGGTCATCTTGACACTGGAAAAATTATTGCTTGGCACCCTCTGTTAGAGCCCCCTCATCCTGTTTTTCTTCCTTCTTTCCTTTCTGCCCCCTCTTCTTCCTTTGTCCTGTCTTCCCCTGTATTAAGTGTTTACTCCTGATGGAAAGTAATTTAACCATAATTTTGCTGTTTCCTTCCAGTTCATATTGCCTGAGAGTGACCTTTGAAGGTGTTTTTCTAAGATGAAAACAGTTTCCAAAAATGGTGAATGCCATTAATAATTATTTATCTGCTACATGAAATAAATATGAAAATCCAAATAGAAAAAATGTATATAATAGGCAATTGTAAAATGAAATGCAAATAACCAATATACACTTGAAGAAAATTTCAAGCTCATTATGAGTTCAAGAAATGCTAACATCTACAGTCACAATACCGTGTTCGTCTCAGAAATTGGAGGTACTTCAGAAATGCATTACTCAGTGCCGACAAAGGTGTTTTGGCAGTATTTACTGGTATGAACTTTATATTGCTATTTCTGGAAGTTATTTGGCACTTTATTAAAAGGAATCTTCGTACTAAATTTACATGTTTTCATCCTATAATTATATGAATATCTTCTAAGTGGAAGAATCTTATTCTATTCTTTAAATATAAACAGCAATTTTTATAGTCTCTTGACAACCTTTATTTAATATTACTTATATCCAGATAATAGAGTTAATATTTACCAGAGTTTATATAGAGCTTCATTATATCATAAAACTTTGTGTGGTCATTCTAAAACTCTAGTTATTTATATATATGTTTATATAGATGAATATATAAATTTATATATACAAACTTTAATTCTAATTTTTAATTCACAATAATTTTTCCCTTAAGATTTATACCTTATCTCTTCTGCTCATCTGTATACACATACATGGTTATTCTTTCTGACTTCATCTTTGAAACCAGTTAGCTTCTTGGATTTGCCTACTAGTTCTTTTCTGAGCCTTTGCCTTTTCACCACCAGAATCATCGTGTTTTGCGAGGTTCTGTTTCTTTCCCTCTGTTCTCTCACCTGGGATGTTTCGCCTTATGCTTTGTCTTTCTTTGCTCCTCCTGCCCACATAGGTGTCCCCATTTCTGCTTTTCTGTGTCTATGGCCATCTCTAACCCGGTCTTCCTCTTACTGGTGTTTAGTCATTAGCTCTTTAGCTAGATCTGTAGCATATATATGTCCAGTGTGGCGCTATTTCAATGATATTTTATAGGCAAATGATCAACCTTTTCTTAATGGTTAAACATATTCTGATATTCAGTTAGCAGGAAAAAAGAGTCTTCTATCAGTGTTTGGAAGGTGAGAGAAGTGGAAAGGGCTTGTGAGGTTTAGGTTGGAACAGAAACTGGCTTTCACTCAAATAGCGTTCAAAATTCAAACTATAAAGTACAGCACAGGAAATATGGTTAATAATATTGTAATAACTATGAGTGGTGTTGGGTGGAAATATTTGAGGGGAACACTTTGTAAACTATATGACTGTCTAACTACTATGCCATGTACCTGAAACTAATACAATATTGAAAGTAAACTTTAATTGAAAAAAATTAAAAATTAAAAAAAATTCAAACTCTAAGTTCAAACAACAGAAGTACTCACATATATGAACAAGAAGGAATACCAATATTATAAGTGAAAAGTTCACATGTTCTTCAGAGCTAAGAAACAGAAGATAGTTTTTTGGGGGATATAGTTGTAAAAAATTCCCCACTTGAATATTTGGTTAATCACTTGCAATGAGAGCTAACATCTGAATCTTAAATTTCACTTGTCCATGGATGGAAATAAGCCACTTCTACAGAAATAATCAAGATCTCCATGCTCTCTGAGCTCTGCTGACTGATTGTAGGACTGCCAGCCTTAACTAGGAACTCCTGCCTTCAAATTTCTAGAAATCTCCAAGATTGCTGCCAATGAGACCAAGTTACTATTCGCCAGCTTCGGCTACTGTGGGAGAAAGCTCCTCCACACAGGCTTCAAGGAACAATAAGCCCAAGACACCATAATGTCAATGCCATCCCCAATATTCCCCCCAATTTCCAGGGGCTTACGTTGTCTTCGCTTTTGAATCACTGAAGTGATATTCATGATCGCTGTTGCTCTCACTGAGTACTAACAGACCCAAGCATTCTCGCTCATATCGTGGGGTCAGGAGGCACTGGCCCTTCTCTCTGCAGACCCCTTTAAAGCCAGAAAACCGTGAATATTGTAGATGTTTCAGTTAACATGTAAGTTTGTGTAACATGTAAGTAACATGTAAGAAGTTGCTAGTTCTCATGTAAGAGGGTTCAAGCTCCCAAGGCCTGCACTATAGCATTCCATGGCAAAATTGCCCAGGTACCAAAAATTACAGCTATAAAGGATGAGTTCCTTTCAATTCAGAGTCATGGAGACAAACAGGAAGACACGAATATTTGCATTAAATTCCACAGCGCCACCACCAAAATGGCGACCCAGTGATGACATAACATTCAGGTCTGACACTGGCCACTTGTCTTCTGCCCCCTCCCCCTCTTCATAGAATTTCAGTTTCAGACCAAAGCCTAATTTTTAGCTTGTTTCACTGACATCAGTTCAGGTTCACCTGCCAAATGATTTATATGATAGCGTTTCAGTGTGGCTGGAATCCAAATCCCTTACAAATCCAAAGGGCACTTCGACTGATAATGTCAATTAGCAGATATAAGTCAATATGTAAGGACAAGGGGAAGAGAAACTCCACCTTGCTAACATTTTTTTTCCTAAGCATCAAATTCCAATGCAGATATTGGAGGTTGGATGCAACCAGACGTGCAGTGATAGGCCTCGGGCTGGCCAACATGTTTTCTTACATACACATAGTTAACAGTCCCAGTGCCTGTGGAGCTAGAGTTCTCTCTGTTTAATACCAAAAGTAGAGACACCGCATGGTCATTCAACACCTATCACCATCTGATGGCGACCTTTTTTTTAAAGATTTTATTTATTTATTTATTTTAAGAGGGAAAGGAGGAAGAAAGAGAGGGAGAGAAACGTCAATCAATTGCCTTATGCACACACTCCACTAGAGACCTGTCCCAAGACCCAGGCATGCACCGTGGCTGGGGATCCAGCTGGTGACCTTTCAGTTCACAGGCCGGTGCTCAATCCACTGAGCCATAGCAGCTTGGGCTGATGGTGACTGTTTTGAATTGCATCCAAAGATCCTAGAGGATTGGTCATGTCCCTTCTTCTGAGTCTTTCCACCAAAGTTTAATTAGGAATTTTAGAAGCAGGGAAGATTGATATTATACAACTTACAAAATTTACAAAACAATTGCTATTAATAATTACTAATTCTAAATCACTAGTTTCTAATGGATGATTTTTCCTCGGTAAACATTTATGTATCGGTACATAAATGCAAAGAGAAGTTTTTAAGTAGCTTACAGTTTGTTTTGGAGATTCCAGGTATTCTGTTCATCTGTGTATAAATACGACACTCACACAAGCATTCAAGTTTATTCGCCAGCGTAAATGAGGCTCCTCCAGCTAGATTCCTTGAACTCCCTTCAGAGATCAGTTCTGCACAGACCACATTATGTCCTTGGGAAGACATTAAGATGCTCACTCTTCACAAGAATAAGCACACTGATGATGTTAATGCTGGCACCTCAATTTCTGGGGAGCATATAGCAGAGGAGTGCGTGGCATTTTGTTTCTTGCATTTTTTAAATTTCAACATGTGATTATCGCTTTCAATGTGTACCAAGTCACTTCTGCAAAATTTTTCAGATTTAATTGAAACTTTTGAATGTTATAGATACTTCTAGGTTTACAAATTAATAACCTCTGTACAATTTGATCATTGCTGCTCCTTGATGGAAGCAGAAGGTAAAAATGTAAAGAGGACACCGAATCCTATTTTTCCAAAGGCACTCAGAAAGAAAAACAAAGATGGAATGCACTGAACAATACGAGGTAAGTCACGATGGTCATATAACCCTCTGGGTGAGACGAACGTCCTGAAGAAGCAGATGGGTCTTTTTACAATGAACTGAGCATTTTTATGGTCCGCTGGAGCACATACAATAAAGTGGCAACAGAGACATTTAGAGAAGTCTATAAACTCAGATTCTGTCTTCATAAGGGATAGTAAACAACTCTGGGATGGATCCTCAAAGGCTGTTCAGTCCTGCTGCACAAACAATAGACGTGGAAGGCAGCATGTGGCTGGCGCTACATCCATTCTATTCCAATGTCTATAGGCACTTTGTTCTTGGGCTTTGGCTCTAGAAGCTTGCGGTTGCCTGTTCAGGATTAACATCATTCACACAGTCCCTCAAGTGATTGCTGATCATTAAGTTCTATACTCTTCGCTTTCTGAAAGAAAAGACGCAGCATTCCAGAGAGTGTAGATTTTTTGTAGGGTGTATAGCAACCCTTGGAAAATCATGCAACAATGTCTAAGTCAAAAATTATTGGTAAATTTTTTTAAATTAGAGAAAAAAATGATAGTTGCTCCTCAGAGATCTGAGAGAAAGTCAATAAAAGTCAAAACTATAAAATGTATCCCAAATAATTTAAAGAAAAAGTGATACTACATTGGCCAGTATTGAAATAAAAACATGTCTATTTTCAAAGTATAGTCGTAAAACAAATACTTTGATAAAAATATTTTTTCTTCTAAATAGAAATTACATTAAACAATACTTAGATGACAAACTGAACAGTAAAAACCCAATTCCATACATAATAAAATGTTTCAAATAATTATTGGACAAATATACAATATATATAATTAATTTAACTGAACTTAAAAAACATACAGGAAGAAGAAGATAATGACTTTATATTCTAATTTTAAGAATAATATTTTTACTTTTTGAGGAGCCATCTAACAGTAATCAATCTCATAAATTAAGAGGAATTACTTAAGTTAGAAACAAATTATTACAGATATAATAGTTCAAAACAATATTTCAAACATGTATTTGATTACCTGAAAGATTAAATTGGCAGCTGGAAAGAAATTCA
This sequence comes from Tonatia bakeri, assembly GCA_004024845.1. Taxonomy (NCBI): domain Eukaryota; kingdom Metazoa; phylum Chordata; class Mammalia; order Chiroptera; family Phyllostomidae; genus Tonatia; species Tonatia bakeri. The sequence continues at coordinate 53,192 of PVIA01003770.1, forward strand.
ATACTTCCAAAATGGTATACAATGGAAAATCACTATTTTTCTCATTCTTATGATCTCTACTCTCCCCTACCAGAAGCAATCATAATATATTTTACACAGTGCTTTAGTTGTGTTTTTCCACATATTATAATGTAAAACAATCCCATATGGTTCTGCCTCATTCTCTGAAAGACTTCAAAGTACTTCATTGTATATGTGTACCATGATTTATTTTTAGAGTTTTGTAGTTTCCAATATTATGGTATTACAAACAATGATAGCACTTACTTGTATTCGCCTGTATGTGTATTCCTAGATGAATCTGTCAATAAACAGCACATTTTACTGAATCTTTGCTGTTGACTATAAGATAAGCCATTATTTTTGGTACCATGAGGAAAGAGAAAACCACCTCCATATAAATAATGTGCACCATCCATTATGAAATATACCTCAACTTTAAAGGCATTTGAAATGTCTTAGAATCAATAAAAATGGTAATATGTGTACCTTAGAATCAATGAAATATGATATAAAGACATTGCTCACCGTGGCTGGTGTATCTCAGTGGTCTGAGCACTGGCCAGTGAACAGAAATGTCGCTGGTTGGATTCCCAGTCAGGCCACATGCCTGGGTTGTGGGCCAGGTGCCCAGATGGGGGTGAGTGAAAAGCAACTGATCTATGTATCTCTCCCTCTCCTTCTTCCTCCCTTCCCCTCTCTCTAAAAGTAAAAAAGTAAAATCTCAAAAAATAAAAGACATTGCTAATTCAAAGTGCCACGCTGTCACCTATTGCATTCTAAAGAATTGACGTGTCACGGACCGTGCTGGAAAATGCCGTTTCCTTTTGCCTAAAGAGTGCATATCAACTTTTGAAACTTGGCCACCTCATATGTTAAAAGGAAATATCTTTTAATATGTGGAAGTGACATTGGAATTCCTAAATCCTATTCCATATCCTAATTGTCTATTTTTGAACTTCAGTAGGATATTTCTATCTGATTTTCTGTCTCCCCTTTTAAGCCATTCTTCATACTTCTACAAGAAATATATTCTCCAAATATTTTTAAATAATTTTCTTTCTAAAACCATCTGTTGGTTTGTTTATAACTACAGCATAAAACTGAGCAGTATAATGTGGATCCAGGTTGGGTCTTGCTATCACCTGCCCCCTGACCTCCTCTCTCCTCCATTCCCATGTGACAACAGTGGATCCTACTTTAGGAAGTGTATACATTTAACATAAAAATAGATAAACTTTTATTAATAGAACATTAATTTTTCTTTCGACCGTACAAATTCAATATGGAATAAATATTTAAGTTAAAGCACTGTTATTCTCCTGGTGGACTCACTAATATTAGTCATGAATTACATAATGAGGACAAGGAGAATAAAAAGCCAAACATGACTCTGGTGTTTGAACCTCGGTGAGGGGAAGACAGTGTAATTGGTAGCAAAATTCCAGGAATGTGCGAGGCAGCGGGTTTAGGGAAAACTAGTATGTGCTGTTGGAAATATGTCGATGTGCTTATGAAGATGCAGAGTGCAGACAAAGCATAGGTGGAAGTGTGACCAGGCAGGTTTGGGGAGGGATTAGGCTTAGATAAGGGTATTAAAAGAAATGTGTGTTTGGGTGACTGTCATGAACTCATTTAAATCACTGAACATTATATTTATTTACATTTTTACTTTATACAATGAAAAATCTTTCACTCTGGCATGTTTAGGCAAATCATAAATTTTAATGATTCATTTGTAACATATCTATATACTTTTCCTTAAACCTACCTGCTGTGTTAAAATTATAACATATTAACTTATTTAAAAACAACTAAAGATAAATGACTAGATTATTATCATTTAAATCTGGAAAAATAGTTATACATAATGTAGTATTTCTGATGATATTCAAGTACATTTTGAATAGTAGTATACAGTATTATACCTCTTAGTTGTCATGGCAACTGCATCTCAAATTTAGAGCATCAAATCTTCATTTTCTATGAATTTCCAAAAGGCAAGAATGCATAAAATAACAAGTTATAAAATGGCTCCTTTATTGTTCATTTTGATGTGTCAGATGTAAATATATTATAAAATATAGTTCAATTAAAGGGATGGCTAATCTTAATGTCAAAAATTTAAAATTAGACTAATAGGCTATTATTGATAAATATGCTTTATCAATAAATATCAATTTATATTGATAAGTACACCATTTTTAACAACAGATGTTTGAAAAACACATGTATTAGCTACGAGAAAGTTATTTTCTTCTGCTGCTAAATATTAGCTATCTGGGAAAAAAGTGGTTGAGGTTTTTGAAGACAGAGTAATTATGATTTTCTCTAGTTCTAGTTTAGCTACAATCATATCATATATTAAATGACAGCTATCTAATGTACTAAATAACTAGCTTTTGCATGTATGGTTTCCAACATAAAATAATGACAATCTCTGTACTGGAACAATAGAAACAGCATATGTCAACCTATTGTTTACTAGGTCAAAATACGGTAATTTTCCAACCTCAATAAGTGCTCTTATTTTTAACTTACGTCAAGCGTATTTTGGTGCATGAGAGGAGGTATAGATGTCTTTAATGGCAAATCTAGGTCTAAAGGGCTGGAGTTTGAGGAAAAGGATTAAAGATTTCAAAAGTCAGTCACAGGGTTTTTCGGCTATGTAGGCAGAAACATACCTTCTTATTAGGGGCATCGTACAGAAGTTGAATACATGTGCAATATGGTAGATACTTTCAAAGATAATTCTTTGTTTAACGCACCCGTGCGGACACTGGCCCTGGTGAGCTCTACTACTCTCTTTGATCAGAGAGCTTCAATAATTCATGCAGTTATTTGCCTTGGTACAGAATCATGAAAAGGAAAACCACAGTATAGAACTTAATGTATTTTAAAAGTCAATTGTGGCTAAAATAATATTTTTATTACTAAGGACTTTTATCCCGAAACACTGGAGCCATTTATATAGAAGCAATTAGAATATAAAAATTCATGCATCCAAATGTCCCTTCTCTAGAATAAGCGTCTGTGAATGTTTCAGTCAGTGGTGGGCAGAGTGGCAGCATTGATTCCTTCCTCAGTGAGGACACGGGCGGTGGGCGCAGCCAGGGACGACATGGAGCCCCGTGTAGACGGAGAGGGCCTTCTCTCCTGTTTGTGACTGCGTGCAGCTAGGGGGGGAACACTGGAGCTGGAATGATTGGTTTTGTTGCCCTTGTGATTTTGCTGAACTCACTATTTTAAAAAATCTGAATCAATAAGCTATTCAGACAATTGTACAGATAGGACTTTTTATTCTTAAGTCGATTTGACATGTGGTGGATTCTAGCATGAACCTAACCAGAAGAGAGGCCCATTTCCAAGCAGTGAGCTTCAGACTAAGATTTCTTTTGTAAGTAAGTCCAGAAATTCATGTATTAAAATATAAGTCTGCCTTAACAAAGGGAAAAAAGATTGTTGAAAGATATCCCCAAAAGTCAAGAGTTTTCAAACAAACGTGACTTAAATCATTTAAGTACTTGTCATCCTATTTATAAATGCTGGGCCTAAAAACATGGTAATTTTGGTTTTTAAAAAAGTATTTTTCCTTAAAGCCCCTGATGCTTCAATGATAACCTAGAATGTTCAGATTAATCTTTTACACATTGGAAAGAGCGGGATGTTTGAGTCAGACTATTCAAATGTGATTCCACCACTTTGTATTTGCGTGGTCTTGGACAAGAAAAAATTCACCTAAACTCCCTTTATCTGAAAAATCAGAACAATTATCCTAACTCAGAAAGCTGTTGTGAGGAAAATAAAATAGTAAATCACCTGCCATCCGGCACAAAACAGGCATCCGAGAACCATTAACTCCCTCCCTTCTTCCTACTCTCTACTCTGGTTTCAAATGACCATTTACCTTGAACTTTGCCTGTCATTAATGTACAGATTCTGCTTCAACAAGAAGCAAATGAGGCCAAAGGGTGTGCTGAATAGAGAAGTAAATTTTCTTAGAGCAAGCGTTTTGAGTGGGTTGTAAATATCGCAAAGAAACATGTGTAATGGTAGTTTTTGGAACATCTGCACAAACCAAATAACTATCTAAGTAAACAGAAGAGTAGGAAATGTGATTTTTTTTTCCCATAGATATTTGGCTCGAATAGCTACCCTTTGATTTATGTAATTTTATCATTATGCTGCAACTGCTTTCATTCTGAATTATTCATTCAACATAAGCTAGCAATAAAGGCAGTATCTTCCTACAGCTAAAAATTCTCTGACATTAAGAAGGCTGTTTAAATGAACCATGGAGGGTTTTTTTTCCCCCTCCATTTTATGTCCTGAATAGATGTTGGTCTCAGACAAACCACGCTTTGGGGGAATTTATCACAGATTTAAGAAAAGCTTCACGTACACTAATAGAATAGGATTGTCTTTGAGCCATGTCCTTGAATGGCCACTAATTTCTTTTTTAGCTCTCTGCTTGTCTGGAGAGAGTTTCATTGAAAGACCTATAATGAAAATAGCAGCACAAATATTGGCTTCTGCTGCTAAAGGTACTCCAGATGGTTACATGTTTGTGAAAATGCATGTGCTCATACAATTAGTTTCCTCAGCCTATGTTTTCGAATGTGAAATCAAGGAATAATGCATTGTTAGTGTAATATTTGGGGTTGTTAACCAGTAGAGCCCATGTTAACTCATGTAGCACACTGAAGCTCAACCAGTTAACTTTTTTGTATTTACTTGCATATTTTAAACCCAAATATTTATGGATGATGCAATGCATCCCTTGGTACAAGATAGCCACTTGCTCTGTCACATTGAAACTATGTAAGTTCTACTATACTATATTTAGTATTACTTACTCTCTTATGTTACTGGGGATTTAGATTTACTCAAGAGTAAGTGAGAAAACACATGCCAAGAATCATGCCTAGTACCTGGTACATAGTAAGCACTCAAGTAAATGCTCATAGTTACTAGTATTCTTATAAAGTTCCTGGTCATCTCAAATCTATGTCACAATAACAAATATATATTAATTATCCATTGTGCTAGGCACTAGGTTACATATTTCTATTTAATCAGAATCTCATCACAACTCTGAAATGAGACTACTTATCTCTATGTTTCAGGTAAGGAAACTGTAGCTCAGAAGTGGAAGTGATTTGAGCATGACCCACAAAATCAGAATCCTGATCTGATTTTGTCTGGCATCAAGTCCAGCTTCTGCCTGTGCACTAAGTGATGATTCGCTCTGAGCAAAATCTTAGACTAACATTCACATTGAATGAAATTTCTTTTTAAGATATGAGTGAGATCATCTCATTGATTTTTAAGGTTTGAACATTTAATAGCATAAAACGTCCATTTAGTATGTTCACAGATTCTGTGGGTCAAGAATACAGTCAGGGTACGTGCAGGGACTGGACACCCAAATATCTGGGGCTTAGTAAGAGGACAGGAAGGCTGAGCGGGGAAGCAGAGTCAGCCGAAGGTTCACTCACTCACTTTTCTGGAAGTTGACACTGGTTATTGTCCAAGACCTACCTACTGGTGGCCTCTCCACAGATCCTGGGTTTCCTTAGAGTCAGTGGCTGAGGTCCTGGTATAAACATACCAAGAAAGAGCGAGGATGAAGCAAAGGCCATGTCCTTCGGCAGCCTTGGCCTCAGCAGTTACAGAACATCACTCCCCCCATTGTCTGTTGGTGGGAGCAGTCACAAGTTCAGCCAGGTTCAAGGGCAGTAGGAATACACAACATCTCTTGAAGGGGAGTGGCGATGTTCTGAAATAGCATTTGGGACTGGAAATAATTCTGTGGCAAATTTTGTAAAACACCATCTGCCACACTTACAAACAGTAATTATTTGAACCAAAAGAAATAAGATATACATAAAAATACTAAGTGCTACTAATTTACAAAGTTCCTCAACAAAATATACATCCTATAGTTCTTGGACAATGTATTTGATCAATACTGTCCTGTAGAATTGATAGTCTACATATCTGATGCACATGCATCTGACGCAAACATGTCGAATGAAAAACCTCATGAGGCTATATACAGTATGAGTAGATGCTTTTGCTCTTAAATTGAGCTTTCCCAGAATGATTTTTATAAGAAGTTAAATGTGGCAATAATTAAAGTATTACTTCAGAAATTCAATAAAAACTGAAAGGAAATTTAATTAAAACTATAACATGATCCAGATTTGAACTGTTTTTCTCTTTTTCATAAATCAATGGGCCAGAATGTAGAAAACCAATCATTTTAAACTTTGAATAGCAGAAAAGGCCACACAGGAAAATTTAAGTTGCATTCCTGTTTCCATCCTAATCCACCAAGGAAGTAAACCTTCTCACTGAGAGGCTGCCCTTCCTTCGGGAACATCTCATCATCTGACTATTATTTACTATCACAGATTCACAAAAATTACCCCATCTGTGTATTTAGAAGGTGTAGATTTAAAGAAAAAGAATGGGATTAATGTAACTATGGAACTTGATGGTTCTTTTAGGTTAATACATCTGTTTGGATAAGTAACAGGACAACAGAAAGCGGGTGAGCAAGGAAGGATGTGCCGTCTCATTAGCAGGCATGCCAGCAGGGGAGGGGCTCCGGGGCTGGACAGACAGCTCCCCGGTGTTAAGATTCTGTTGATTATTCCCTTGTCTTCTCCGTTGCAAGCGTGCTGTGGCCATTGCAGGCCTTGCTTGCAGAAGGAAACCATCCTTCTGAGCAAAGAGCATCCTTGTTCTTGTTTTGTGCCTTTTTTGAGAGCAGTGATATTTCTTTTTTCAGTAAGTCCCCCAAATGTTTCCTCCAGCACTGAGTTTAGGGTTGCACCACATGCCTGCACTTAAATAGGCAGAGGACGGGAAATTAAATGATCCCACTTGGTGTAGTCTAATCAACCTTTGTCCCCTGAGGCCGGAAAGGGATCATGATTAACATAAGCACCCAACATGCGAACAAAATATGGGTCCTATTAGCGAAGAGGAAGCAAAAAGAAGATTATTGCACAAGCAGCCAGACCAGGGACTCTCAAATCTTAATGTCATACAATCACCTGGAGATCGTGTTCAAGTGCAGATTCTGGTGTAAAATACCCCAAAGTGGTGGGATGGTGTAAGTTGGCCACACTTTAAATACAGAGGACTCTGAATTGTATCTCCTCTGATATTAATCTTATACAGAGTCCCTTTTTTCTTTTAATAGTGATGCTTTCAAGTGATATAGAATGTTGATGTAGGAAAATAAAAAAAACAATATAATCTCTAAAGTTCTTGTTAAATAGATCCATAAATTAAACAAATGGATATTTTTCTATACATATGATATTTTATAATTAAATATCACTTGTGTCTATTACTCACCCAGGCATATAAACTTAACAGTTTACCAGTTAACAGTGAAATAGAATGTACAAACAATAGCGTAATATAAGAATGAAAAGTATTTATGAACTTGTGCCTCATAGAGATTTTTCAAATATACGTGTAGTATAAGCAAAGGCACAGTTAGAACATTTTTTATACTTACCATGAATTTTGTATGAATTATAGTATCTTTCAATCAACAGTTTTCCAATTACTAAAAATACATTGAGCCTTTATGTTGCTAACTTTAAAAACTGAGTCATCCTCCCCAAAGTGGTTTTGCTAAAGGATTACTTACTTTTATACTGCCTAGCAATTGGGAATTATGACCAAAATATGTGTAATTCATGACTCACAAAAACCAAGGTTGCTTGACTAAATTCTCCAACCAGAAACTTGGCACCAAATTCATTAACTTTTAATTATGTTACCCACCATATACCAGAAGGTAGTTTCTTAAAAAAATAACTCTCAAATACTGTATTTTACAATTGGTAAATTCTCATAACCAAAAGGCTTCTGATGGCCTATCGTCTTTTTAAAGTGCACAATCAATATTTTTCAAAGCCTTTGTATGTTTATGGATGCTTTCTGACAGACTGTCTCACAAACCTGCTTCATCGCCCTCTGCTGGCTCCGTCTTTGTATGGCAGGTTGGCCTCACCATTTGGTGGAAGGCTTCTGCTGCAATGGCTATTCTAACCAACGTTTTCCATTCGTATTTTTACTCCACACCTGGTGAAAATTCCAAAGTTCAAAGTAGGTAACCAAACAACATTTATTCCTCAAAAATATTCTCTGATTGTATGTAGCAACAGTTCAGTTTGTTGCTTAAAGAAAGAGTTCTAGGTTTGTACAATAAAGGAAAAATGACTAAGAGGGGTACTTATGTATTCTGTTCCCTGACAATTCCCTAGTATACAGAACAATGCCTGGCACATAGTAGGTGTTCATTTGGTGGTTGGATGACTAAATATTTCTGTTCCTATAATACAATATTCTTTCTTCACTTATTCAACCAAGACTTGAAAACAATTTCATCTTCTGGTTAAAGATTCCAATAGACATGGTGATGAGATACCAATAATAGACACACCTGAATAAGAGACTTTTCTGTGTCACAGCATCCTCTTTAAATACCGATATAGTGTCTTTTCTGAATAACTTAGCAATATTTTATGTGCGCAGAGCATCACTTTCCTGCTGCCTTAGTTGAGTGGTGATGCAAAGACCTTCAAATGGATGCCTAGAAAAATACACCGATTAATGGGGAACTTTGGAATAAGCTTGGCAAATACATCTTTGAACACTTTTTAGCATCCTCCATTTAGGTCGTATTATGCTCAGTTACACTGTTGTTCATGTAGCACAGGCACGTCGTATTTTTTTCTACTATTTATTCTGCAGGCTCCATAAAGCAGAATAATGCTTTTCATTACCATGCTGTAAGCACCCAAGGGGCTGAATTCCCGAAGGAAGGCTTGGCACCAGAATCATGGATCTCCTCAACAATGCCATCTTTTATAATAATCATGTAATACTAAATAATTACTGTAAAAGGGAAAAATGAAACTCTGTGTCCTATAATTAAATGTAAATATATTGACCAGTGTTATTATTTGCCTAGAACATAGTCTGTTTTCTCCTTTCACACTGTTCACTGTTTAATGGAATTCCACCCACTGTATTACTAAACAGCATTAGATCAAGGAAACAGCATAAGAAAATAATACATTTCTCTGTAGAACCTACAATTTCTGGGTCTGAAGTGGCTTAACTTGCAAACGACAAATCTTACTGTACTTACGTGATGGAAGTGGCCAGCTATAGACCAAAGTTTATGGTTCTCTTTCCAGAGTGCCGTGTTGTCACTGAAACACAACTAGCTTCTCACATATGTGAAATGTGAACAGGAATTAAAGCATCTTTCTAATGAGGGCACTTACAGAACAGATGGAGCTTGCTCACTGTCTGGAAGCAGAGGATTCTAAGTCCTAGAGGACTGGGGGTTAGAAGATATTAGGGACCTGGGTCCCTGAGTCACTACATGGGCAAAAGTCACTGACTCACCAGGAAGGTTAGGCAGCCTGGGGCCATTTCGTAAACATCAACAGAAGAACAAAGCCATACTCGAGCGTGTCATTCTCTATTTGTGTATTTCTCATGATATAGAGCTGTTCTGTTGCGAGATCTGGGTGAATGAAGTATCAGATTATAAATTGCTCAAAATTAGGACCTACTCTTGTTTTCATCTCTGTCCCGTAGAGCCTCGTCCTGTCTGGGATAGGACAACACGATGAATTAGTGAGCTCAGGTTGAGTCCCTCCTCAGTGACCCCTGTCGTGGTTTCTTCCGACTTCCCCACGCACAGTTCAGATCTCACAGACTTCCATGTAACGTATCTTTCCTTCTCAAATCATGCGGCTAAATCTCTTTCCCAAGATATAAGGTCTATTATTTCTCTTAAAGACTCAGACAATCTCTTCTTCATGATTGTAGGAGAGAGAGTTAGGAGTTTTCATCTGTCTAGTTGTGACACAGCAAACAATGAAATACGAAATATGGTCTGTGTAGATAATATTCATTTGTCACTATGAAAATGGTTTTATGTTTTAAAACAAGTTTTTAAAACTCTTTAAACTCTCTTAAAGTTATCTCAGTCTTCTTTCTATTGGTTATTAGCAGAAACTTTTTAGCATGTTTAGTATAAAATGTAGAAAGACAAAAAAAAATTGATGTGCTTATTAACCAAAGAAAATTTCTAATGTATTTCTTTTTCAATATAATCTCTGCCTACTACATGCCAGTTCCTAGATTTACCTTAAATCAATAGCTTTTAGCATTTAATTTAATTTTATTTATTTATTTTAAGATTTTATTTATTTATTTTTAGAGAGGGAAGGGGGGGAGAGAGAGAGAGAGAGAGAGAGAGAGGGAGAGAGAGAGAGAGAAACATCAATGTGCGGTTGCTGGGAGACATGGCCTGCAACCTAGGCATGTGCCCTGACTAGGAATCGAACCTGCGATGCCTGGTTTGCAGCCCGCACTCAATCCACTGAGCTACACCAGCCAGGGCTAGCATTTAATTTTATTAGTAGTGATGCAATAAAAGGAATCAGTGAGTAAAAGGTACACATTAAATACTTCTGTTTTTTATGGATTTATGTATTCTTTGGAAAATGAGGAAAATATGTAGTATATACAATATTACCCAAGTTGATTTTAATAGTAATTAACAGCAACATTGTTCTTGAACTATTTGTATAAAGTGAAATCTTAAGGCAAGATAAAGTTTCATTTTATCGAGAACATTCATTAAGTGTATCACTTTTGTAAACCGATCTGTCTATTCTGAAACCAGGACAACATTAAGAATAATCATATGCAAACAGGTAAACTGAGCAGATTTTGAAAGAACATAAGTAAAACATTTAGGGCTTAAGACCATTAAGTAAATTTTTATCATGATAGATTTCAAAACAATAAAAAATAATTGACCCCAATTTGAGTGAATGAGGTAATGAATGGCCAATGCAGATGACTTAGGTCAGAGCTCAGAAATTTGTTAATGATAATGGATAAGAAATTACGGTTAAAACAACTTTCCAGACAAAACTACTGAGATGTGAAGAACAGTGAGCGAACTACCTACAGCGACAGCACTTGAGCCATAAATCTCCCTCACCCTCCCAGATGGCTGGCCGTCCGGCGTAAAATATGTGTGATGGATTTATATGCATTTCTGCTCCGCAGTGTTTATGTGACTTTAGCTGGAAACCTAGGTCCCGTTGTTCATCTTCAGAGAGTTCTTTCTGCTAATTATTCCTCACAGCACTATAGGAGAAGGCTCTATTTTTACTCAACTCATATTAAAGATAACACAATAGCATATGTAAATGTATGGACTTGGTGTAACCACAGAGAGGAGATAAGAACACTCAAGTTCTGCCCTTTGTCTCAACTTTTCATCACACAATTGAAGTCATTGTGATTATTTTTCACCCTAAAAGTCTATGAAAATATAGTAGAAATCAAATAATAGTTTGAGCTATTTTTTATGTGAATGTTCTTCAGTGTTTTTTTTTTTATCTTCTACATTTATTGAGATTAAAGGAGGAAAAAATAAAATGTAAGCAACATGGTAGAATCCCGATGCATTACCTTGCATTTCAGCTGGAGTAGAAAACCACTTAAAAAAGTTTGCCTGGGTTTAAAATACATCTTATGGAAATGTTAGTAAATTCCTTAATTTTAGAAGATTCTTTTCAGTTTATGCCTCTGAACATAAAATATCAGCAACTATAGTAATGGTACTTGCTAGATACCTTTTGGGCAATTTGTGGGGTGATTTGTTTTATTCTGTTTTTCCCCCTTTAATGTTGAGGTGTTTCCTTAACCCTGAGATATTTGAAGGCGGCAGAAATGTGTAGTAGTAAATTCTGGGGGTTATATATTAAACTTTTTAAAACTATGTACAGTGAGCTAGTTTTGAAAACTCCCTTTACCACTTCCTGATCATGGTATTTTCATGAGGCAAAAAGTAACATGAGAGCAGTGCAGGCCTGAGTGGGCACCGGGGCGAGGTCTGTGGCATGGTCCTGCGCCCGGTGACTGCGCCGTAGTGGTGCCACGGGCATGCACTTCTGCAAGTGCCCTGCTCAACGTACGGCCAGGGCACAGTAGGTCAGGTCAATGTCAAAATATGAAGGGTGACCCTTCTCCTTTTTGTCTGTGCAGCAGGTCATTGATTGATGACCTAGGCTCCTGAGAGGGGCCAATGATCTCCCCGTATCTATGGCATTCCTGAAGGAACCTAGGCAAGGCTCAGGGATGTTGGCAAGTTCAATCAGTGTAGAACATATCATAAGTTCACATCATTCAAAATGTCACTTATAACTGTCCCCAATGTAGCACTGGAGAATAATGCACCCTTGCCAGGGGTGAGAACATGGTGATAAAAATCTATGTATAGAATTAATTGCTTTATGATATCAAGATGAAAGGTACATACTTTCATTCGTGGTACTCTTCGCTGAATATTATCCAAAGGCCACTTTGTTTGTTTCTAGGTTGGGTGTCAGCCACTGGGTTCACACCCGGACTGATGGGATTTGTGGAGTGAGCAGTGGGGTGAGGCCTGGGTGGAGGCTGACGCTGGCCCACACAGACAGAGAAAGAGGCTCGTGGAAACCTTGCCTACGGAAGTGCTCTGTACAGCTGCGGACTCCAGAGATTAAATTTCTCTAGAGTGTGACTTAGTGAAAATGAAGCCATGAGCAGTAGCCACAGTAGCATCATGGGTAGTGGGTCGGTTCTGTCATGGTTGGAAGGCTCGGGAAGACCTTCCACAGGACCACAGGCACAGCCCTGCATACCTGGGATGAATGCCAGCCCTGGCGAGTCTTGGCTGAGTCCCAGCCCTGGAAAGAGTGAACAACTTCCCCCGAACCAGGGTTTTTCCATAGGGAATGCCACTCTTAACACTGAACTGGGTAGGTGCTTTCATGCATAATGTGAATACATTATAATACCTGGCAAAAATCTGTGATGTTCAGGAGATACTTTGTTGCTGGATCTTGTTTTCTTCCATGAGACTGATTTGTCTTTTACCTTAGGAAAACCTGATTCATGAAATGCCAGTTAAGAGGTAAAATAGTACAACTTTACAACCAACTCTCATTTCTAAAATTTCTTTATTTGTATTGCAGTATAACTGACACACGTTATGTTAGTTTTAGGTGTATAGCATAGTGATACAATATTTGTGTACAATATATTGTGATGTGATCATCACAGTGAGTCCAGATAACATCTGTCCCCACACAGAGCTAGAGCATTTATTTTTCTGACGAGGACTTTTAAGCTCTGCTGTCTTAGCAACTTTCAGATATGCAATCGAGTGTCAGTGACTAAAGCCTCCAAGGTGTATATTACATCCCAGGGCTTATTTATTTTATAACTGGAGGTTTGCAGCTCTGGACCTCCTTTGCCACCTTGCCCACCCTCTGCCCCCTGACTCTGGCAATCACCCATCTGCTCTCTGTGTCTAAGGGCTTGGTTTTCCTTGTTGCAGACATATTTCCCCTTAGCAACCAGTAGCGAGTCGGTGTGACGAGAGAGGCCAATACAAGAAAGTTGGAAGAGAAATACAATGGTGTTCTGAGAGATGTAATTCACCCTGAATGTGATTAGGTCTAAGCAAAGTAGAAAAGAGGAAATAAATAAGCTGGTATCACATTAATTTCTCTCTCTGTCTCTCTCATCACACACTTTTAGTACTGCAGCAATTTACAATTTACTGATGTGTAATGATATATACATCAGAAAAGGGTGATAAAAGTAGTTGTTATCTTTAGAAAAGTGCTATATAAACTATTGAAAAGCAGTGAAGATGCTAATGTCAATAGAAGCTGATAGATGTAAAAGTTTTATATCTATTAATAGATAGAACTATGTTAATAAGATACAAAAATTATAGCAAATAAACTGTAGATAAATAAGGAAGTGTTATCTATAGGTTTCATATAGTGCAATCTAGGAAGGGAGGTATAATTTGGCTATCGAAGGTTAATGGGGAAGGCACATATGAATCCTCAAACTTACAATAAAGCAAAAAAGAAAAAGCTGGTATCAATCCAAGGAGCTCGGTTGATGATTTCATGAAGTTGTTGTGCATCCAGAGATGCCAAGTGGGCTCTAGAAAGGTTCAGGGGACATGTGCATAAGCAAGATTGAAAGGAAAGGGTAAAATAAATGTGCTTTATCATTGATGTAATCAGTGGTTCAATCTCAATCCCATATGCCCCATTTGATTATGTTGACAAGTAAAAAGCGCATTCATCTAAATTTTTAAAGTATTTAGACATTAGCCAATATAATATGAGTCATCTAAATTGTATGTTGCAAATAAAAATTAGATCAACCATTTAAAATGAAGCAATAAGAAGTGACATTAAATTATTCAATGACAAATAACTCTATCTAGTTAAATGTCATACACATTTTTAAGAAATTCACTTGTCAGAAAGATAGCTAACTGCTGAAATGATAAATAGCATGGTAAATGCAGAAAAAGGTCAATTAGTAATCTACTGTTTTTGAAATCAACCTCTTCTGGCATTTATTTTATTAGAGTAGTATTATTCCCTTTTATTTATAGAAGGAAGATGAGTAACTTTCACGACACACATTTCTCATTCAGACTCAATAAAAATTGGGTTTAAATTTACATTTAAGAAATCATAATACATTGTTAATCAAATCCTTTCTTTTTAAATGTCTATATAGAAAACCTGGTACTAAAGCATACTCAGAAAGAAAAAAATAGCTACTGTAACATTTATAACCCAAATTTTAAATTAGCAAATAAAAGAGTTCATTGCAATGATATATAATTGTCCATTTTGACAATTTTAGCAGATGCCAAAGTATTTTTGAATGCACTTAAATGAGTTCAGGTTGTAATTATAACAACTAATTTAAAATTCTCCAAAGATAGGATATTGTTCTGTCCTGTTACAGAGAACTGGAGTAATTATGGTGATTTTTTTTCCAGCATGAAAAAATTCACTGTTCCCATTTTAAGGTTTTTAGGTTGTCATTGAAATTGTTTTTGTTAGACTGAGTAATACCCCCTAAGTTATCCATACCCTAAGTTATCCATACCCTAATTTCTGGAATCTGTTAATACAGCATAAATCTTAAAAGAGCTTTGGCAGATTAAAATAAGATGATGGAGTTTGAGGTGGATTGATTATTTTGGTTATCTGCTGGGCCCAGTCTAATCACGGGAGCCCTTCAAAGTGAAGTACCTTCCCTGCTGAAGTTAGAGGGAGACGCCACAGAAGGAGAGTAGAGGCAGGAGACAGAGAATTGTGAGTATTCCGCATGCTGTTGCTGGTTCTGAGATGAAAGAGATATATCCACCTAGACAGAGGCCTCTAGGAGCTAAGACTCAGGTGACAGCCAGCAAAGAGACAGGGCCTCACCTGCGTGGCACAATTCTGCCAACAAGTCGCAGGAGCCTGGATAGAGATTCTCCCCCTACGGCCACCAGAGAGACACCCAGCTCTGCTGAAACCGTGATTTGGTCTTGAGAAACTTGGGCAGAGAAGCCAGCCCCATCCACTGCACTTCTAGAACACTGAACAGTGAATTGGTGTGGTGGTAAGTGACGGAATGGTTTGTAATTTGGAACAGTATTAATAAAAAAACTAATGTAATATTTCTTCCACTTTTTTCTTATGTAAATTTTCTATAGCAATTTTTTTTTCTACTGACTGAAGTGTTAAACTCTTAATACATGTGGGTGCGTATTATGATCTTGAGTTATTTGCTATAAAATACCCTCTACTAAACTATGCATATATTATGTTTTCATAAGGGCTGATGGATAGAATGAACTAGAAATAAAAATTTAGGAACTTTTTGAATAACTATTATACAACTTGTTAGGTCTATTAACACAAATTTTTAATCTTCAATTTACTTATTTGTCATTTGGTGACAATAATGTTTACACAAAATTGACAGAATCTATTTAAAAATAGTAACACAACTTGAAACATATGTGCTCAGTAAAGCCAATTTCTTTATCATCCATCTTTCTTGGACGAAATTATCTATCCTACTACCCTACACGTAATTCCTGGGAACTTTTGGTTAGAAGAGCCTATTTATGTATTTATTTATTTTATGTTTGTGACTTATTTTCTTCTATTAATAGACATGGTCTTTGTTTAAATTAATATGTAAACAATTGTATTACATTGCTGTTATAACTTTTAAAGATGGAATTATTTTAAGGATCTTGAGATGAGAGTATCTGGGGTCATCCAGGTGGGTCATGAATCCAACGGCATGTATCTGTGTGAGAGACAGAGGGACATTTTACTATGGGTGGGAGGCACGTAAAGCAGCAAAATCACCAAGAAAACACACAAAGATGGGAGAGAGACGAGTGGCGGAAATCGACAGTGAAACAGACACTTGTTTAGAGTGTGAGTTCCAACAAGAGGGTGGAGCTTTGCCTTATCTGACTTCGGCTGAGAACACAAAGGTCAGGAGAGTCAAAATCTTTGCTGCACTTTGTGTGGCCACAGATGACCACAGAATGCTATAAGTATTGATTGGGGTTACTAATAAATGTTAATGACTAGGTGATTTTGCAAATGCAGAATCTATGAATAATAAAGAGCAGCTGTATATTCCTTGAGACTCAGCTAAATGCTCAGAGAAGGCACCTAATGATCTTATGATACCTTCGTAGCACATTTAGCTCCGATGTGTTTTAGCAGATTACCCCCCCCCCCCCCCCCACATAGAGTCGGCCGGAGACACTGAGGTCATGCTTTCGGATCTCCACCACGAAGAAAGAATCTTGTATAATTTATCTGACACATTCTACATAATCCTTAATTTTGGCATTCCACTGATCCAGAGCCCAGTAATTCATGAGGAAGTACAGTCTATTTGTCAAAAAGATTATTTAAATGAAACCTAATCAATAATTCATATCCATTTAAAAAGAAAAGCAACAAATCAGAGTCCAAAGCTGCTGGCACAGCAGCTTTACATTTATTATGTCACTTAATCTCAAAACAACTCTGTAACAGGTTATGATTCTGTTTTGTCAAACGTGAAGTTCACACTCAGGACTCAGAATGGTTCGTCAACTTGTCCATGATTTTATAGATAAAAATGATGGAGAATGCTTAGTAAAATGCATGTATGTTGAACTGCTAGGTTCATGGCTCTTCCTTATATCATCCTCTACCCCTTGCCACTTGCATCAATTTCTTTGATTTAACATCAGGATTCTTTTTGCTGTCTGTAATTGCAAGGTATTATGCTACCTCCTGATATTACAGCTAACCCTGCCAGCTTTAAAAAGCAAAGGACAAAGAAGCTGATCATTTCCAAAGCTTGGCATTCTGAATAAACTGCTGGGAGATACTTAAGGGGGTATGACTTAAAGTGCGAAATATTAAATCACATGTGAAACATGGGACTAAACTAAAATATATTGTAATAATGTTACAATAGAGAATTATGGAGTTTCAGATTAGAGAGATGAGATTAAATTGAAAGGATTAAACTGAATTGAAAACAACGTTTCATGAGCTTAGAAATGATGCTGATTTCTTAACATTTAGTAAAATTGGTAGGGAGGAGAGGAGGGCAGCACATACCAACAGGCTGAGGGAGAAAGGTGGGGAATATGGGGAGAAACTACTGTTTGTGATGGGTCTGGAAATATATAAAGTAGCAGGAAGATCACGTCAGTCAAAACTATTTTAACCTGCCACAGTGGCGACCAAACAGGGCAGCACTGGGGAAGTGAAAGTACATATAAGAATAAGAAAATGAGAGATTAATTGCAAGTAATGTTGTCATTTTGTTTGAGGGCTGGAAAAGCTAAGGGAGATACAGATCAGCTAAAAATGACTGAAAAATTTCATTCTAAGTGGTAAGGAGAATGCCCTTACTATAACAAAGCTGGAAGGAAGAAGTTGATTTGTGAGGGGAAAGATGGTTAATTCATATATTTTTAAAGATTTTATTTATTTATTTCTAGAGAAAGGGGAAGTGTGGGTGAAAGAGAGGAAAAGAAACATCAATGTGTGGTTGCCTCTTGCACTCCCCCTATTGGGGACCTGGCCCATAACTTAGGCATGTGCCCTGACTGGGAATCAAACCAGAGACCCTTTGGTCTGCAGGCAGGCATTCAATCCACTGAACCACACCAGCCAGGGCTGTTAATTCATATTTTAAGCACATTCCAAACATAGATGTAAGTAATTGATTCATCTGTTCTTCAGAAAGTTACTAAGTACTATGTTCCAAGTACTGGTCTTGGAAATAGATAAACAAGAGCCAAGTAAGAACAGGTCTTGTCCCAGGAAGGTACCGTGTAGTAAATGCCTCTACCAGAGGCATGCATAGGGTGAGTTGGAGCACAGGGCAAAGAAATTTGCTCATCAAAATACTTAGGAGACTCAAAAAATGAAGTGTAGATGGTGAAATCATAATCTAGGAAGTGATACCCAAATTTCTTAGACTGAATAACTACATGTAGAGAGAAAAGGCTCACTGATTTTTTTCACAAATAGTTTTTGAACTGTTTATGATGTTGGAGATACAGCAAAAATTCTCTGAGATAGAAGTAACTAAGACCTTTAGCAATGTTTTGGCCACTGTGAGTGTACCTGGTGGAGACTGCATAATGGGAAAAAATGCTGCACTGCTCAGCTCCACCCAGTAAATGCTGCGGGAACTCGACCTGGAGAGATCACCTCTGGAAGAACAGCCAGTTGTGTGTACAGAACATGTCGGTTCATAATTACGAGAAAGTGGAGAGCCTAAATGTCTCAACACATAGGGTCGATTCAAAAACACATCAGTGCCTTTATAGTTGTAGTTCCCAAGACTCTGGCCACCGAAATTAATTGGGGAGCTTAATAAAGATACAGAGTTTCCTATTTCATCCAAACTAAATGAGCTGGCATTTCTGGTGGTCGATCCTAAAGACCTATATTTTCAAAGCAGTCCCCCAAATGATTTTCACCCAGGAGCAGACATGGATACGTACGATGGGATGCTGTGTGGGCCTCAAAAAAGGATATTTACATATCCTGGTAAGGATATATAAAATACTTACAATATACTGTTAAGCAGGAGAGCAGTCCCAAGAGGTGTGTGTATCATAATACAGATTTTATTGCACACACAGAAACGCATTCACAGCACTGCAGAACAGTTTTGTTAACACTGGAAAGAGCAAAAACATTTAAATAATAGCTATAATTAACATAACATGATATATGACTATATTTTATAATTTACACTTAGAAGGCTATGTCAAGTTGCTTCTGTGTTTCTTGGTTTAACTCTAAAAACCTGAGAGAAAGAATTCTTTTAAATAGCCTTCCTAAGAAGGCTGTAATTTGAAACTGTAGACAGATGCAGGGGCATGCCCCCCAACAACAGAGGACTGAACCCCAGTTTCATTGCCTTGAAGGGGCAGACTTGCAGAGGCCTATGTAGTGCCCACTCCTGTGTGTGGCCTGGTAGCACAGCCAAATGAATGGCTCCAGTGTGGAGATTCAATCTCTGCTCTTCCTAAACAACCTCAGACTCTACCTGTTCCGAGAGCACTCCAGTATACAATTTTATTTAGATGAGACTCCAAACAAAAAACTTTGATAGGAGATAGAAGACAAAATTCAGATCGAGGATGCTGGTGAAGCGGAAAATAACCCCCAGTGTTTCTGATGTGCCACTAGTTATCTGTGAAATATTTTTACTTGGGCTTTGAAATATGACTGATGTGATGGAGGCAGTTTTCTGTAAACTATACAGACTCTGATTTACCACACATATTGGGCAAATGTAGCATTCCTGTTTAATAAGTTGGTGAACAAAGTTTGGCCTACCAAAAATGTGTAGCATGTGATTACAAGAAATCATCATATGACACATTTCCTTAAGGGGAAAACACTAATGACATAATTGTCCTCGCGGTGAGTAGAACTTATACCAGGGCTCTGTACTGACTTGGACCATCCTTATGGCTCTGTTCTCCCCGCACAAGTATTGCGCCCATGGAGGGTGATGACGATGATAAAGCCCAGTTCTGTGATCCACTCAGCGAAGAGATCACATACTGGGTTTTACTGTTGTTTAGTTTTATGCATAGTTTAGTTTGTTTGTAGATTCACAATTATCAGGATATGATATTAATATAATTTTCACATAAAGAAAAATATGTTGTATACCCAAGGGTATAATTATTGATGGTTTTCTATTACAAGTTGAAAAATATTGACTAGTTTATTTTATGGAATGGAAGAACAGAGAAAATGAGTTGACTTACTTGCTCTGAGAAATTATTAGGGCTATAAGAAAATTTCTCAATCCACTTCTCTCTGGGCTCCTATACAAAATCAACAATGAAGGTGGATCTCTGATGTGAGATTCATGAGACCAGAATTTTCAGGTTTCTTATGGGGTATTTGGGCATGTTACCCATGTCTAGTCAGTGAGTGCTGAATAAACGAAGTTGCCTCCATTGACTGAGCCATTCATCAAGTGAGCTGAGAAGCCACTAGACAGAGATTGAATCCAAATCTGAAATTTCAGCTGTTTGACCTTAGGAGAAGTTACTTACCTTTTCTAGATGTCATTGCACACCTTTGAAACGACAATGACAACAGTGAAACAAAATACAGGAAAGGGTAAAAGGTACTCAGGTTGCAGAGTTTTTGTGATTATGAGTGAAAATATAAGAATCCCAGAAGACTGTGTGACTAAGAATTGGCCTTCAGTAAATAAATGTCTGTGATCTTGTTTTCTGGAAGCAGAGTGGTGGAGTAGATGGAAGTCTTCTCATTTCGGTTCTGAAACACATAACACCTTGTGCAGAAGTCACTCACCTTCCCTTGGTCTTTCTTCTCTCACGTTAACAGGAAGAAGGATACTCAAGCTTTGATATCTTAAACATATAATTTTGTCATTCTTAATTGCAATTTATCCCTAAAATGAAAGTGGTTTTATTACATTCAGTATATATTCATCAATTTAAAAATTATGCATATATAATTGTAATTTAAGTGGTATATAATATATGTTGTACTTGATCCTGCTGCCAGCAAGATTGAGTGCCAGCCTGTGAACCAAAAGGTTGCTGGTTCGATTCCCACTCAGGTTGTGGACCAGGGCCGCAGTTGGGGACATGCAGGAGGCAACATCAGTTGATTGATGTATCTCTCTCACATCAATGTCTCTCTCCCTTTCTTTCTCCCTTGCTTCCCCCTTTCTAAATATAAATGAAATATTTTAAAAAAGAAAACAGACAAGTACTTAATATATGGTATTTTTTCCTTTTTTTTTGTTAATTTTGACTTCTCAAACTGATGTCAATGCCTTTTATACATGCATAATTTTAAATTTGCTTCTCC
Organism: Tonatia bakeri; assembly: GCA_004024845.1. NCBI lineage: Eukaryota > Metazoa > Chordata > Mammalia > Chiroptera > Phyllostomidae > Tonatia > Tonatia bakeri. The sequence goes on from PVIA01003770.1 coordinate 74,524, forward strand.
TAAATGTATACTGAACTTAGTAAAATCATTTTCATTTCAGTCACTTACCTTCCCTTGGCCTTTTCATTTTAAGAAGTGTCCAAAAGTTTTTCAATCTCCTGGAATTTTAATAATATGTCATAAAATTATAAAAATTCTTCTATACTCATTTTTCATGCCTTAAAACATAGCCTTAGATAACATTGAGATGGATGAATTTTGGTATGGAAGCACATTGGTTAAGAGTGGAAGATTTAGGAATAAAGCTGGTTGAAAGAAATCTTTCTGTGCTTTTTGATCAGAGTTCTGATTGCCATAACTGGGATGTTTCTGTTTATAGCTCTGCTCTGTGTAGAAATTTCAAATTTAAAGTGAGACCCTCTTCTCCAAACCTTCATTAGAGATTAAATAAGTAATCATTTCAGAAATAATTAGAAGCATCAAACTTATATACTAGCCAACCCAAAGGAAGTAACTTTACACTGGCTTTCAGAATAAGCGTAGCTAACCAGGAGTCAGGTTGTCTTCCACTACTCTTGGTTTTTTAATTCTAACCTCAGGACAACTCATTTGAACTGATGTCACATTTTTACTTACAGCAAATTCATACCTTATGCTGATTCCAATAAGTGAAATAAAACTGAGTTATTCATTCTATGTTATACCATAACATGAGTGGACAAATTCCAAAGTTTTATAGAATTTTACAGTAAAACACCAAAAATAAAGTGGTTTGCTTCTCATTTTTAAGTATTCAGCAAAGAGAATTTTTTTGCTGTGTGTACAGTAATTTATAATTACCTATTACTCATGTCTGTTTAATACATCCTTCTAAAATCTTCAACAGAGAAGCAAAGTGAAAACAGTAAAAATGATTTTAAAAGTATTCTGTTTTAGAAGTTAAATACGGTTGGCAGAGCAAAGTCACAAAGCTCTGAGGGCATTGCTTAATGGCGGTGATGGAACGTCACAGAGAGGCCTGTATAAATGGAAGCAGTGGCTTCTAGAGGTGACAGCACAGTGAAACTGAACGCACCTTCTTTCACTTTTGATGTTTGGCTTCTCAGTTCTTGGCTGACTCGACAATGCCACAGCATTGCCATACACGGCTCTCCTTAGCCCTTTGATGTCCACAGCGCTGTGTATTCATGCTCAGATGGCACAGTGAGTAGGAGACATAATGCTCTACTTTGCTGTTAACTCTGAGATCTGCAGAGGCTGTATGGCCACCTTTTAGTCTGGAACTGTTTTTTTTTTTTTTTAATTTAAATAAGGCAAATATAAGGAAGGAAAAATAGGATGGGGGTCAGTGTCTGTCCAACCCCCTCATTGTAGGGGCGATCGTGGCTTCAGTGCTGCAGACCACCGCAGTTGCTGTGGAGACAGACAGGGGCAGCTCGGCATTGACTGACGGAAAAGACACTCGAGGAGAATGACCTCAAAAAGCCCGAGACAGTATGAAAATACTTAACCTCCTAGACATTAAAATATTTTTTTGTTTTTCTGTAAGACAGTGGTGGTAACACCTTCAGTGAGGATATTTATAGTCAAACCTCAGTGGTACTTATTTTCTTTGCACTTATTAAAATGTGATACTTAAATTAAAATTTCCAACTGTTAGTATTTAAGTTCTGAAACGGTGTCAAATTATCTAGTTGGTATAGCTTGGTGCTACTATTCCTTTAACTGCCTGTCTTATTACAACAATTGGCCTCCCTTTTATTCAGCTCCTGCATTCCTCTGTTTAAAAACTATACCAAAATGACCTTTGATTCTTGTGCAATAACTGGAAAAGTCATTTAAAAAAAGGTATTGAGGTCATGACTAATATTTAAAAAGTCAGTTCGTAATGCTGAACATAAAGGGCTAAATTGTTCTTCTCTGGGTATGCAAGTATCTTTTTGTTGTCCAGATTCAAAAACTGCAAATCACAGAGCAATCCATACCCACACTACTTCCTGAATTAAATCTCATTTTGCATAGATGGTAGACATTAAAACCATACCAAAGGGAGGAACACAGTTCTCAGTGATTCACTCTGCTTCTCTGGTTCCACCTGGGATGATTTTTGCTTCCACAAGCACAAGAGAGGTACTGGACACCGAGCAAACCTGAGACCCCAGATACATCCAGATGACACAATCAGGTAGGGTCTTTTATTACATCACAGACATAAAAGGTCAGCAGGCATTTCTGCACGTCAGGCACAATTACATGTTGTCTAACTCCTGGCTTGAGCACAGCAGACCGTGAGTGAGGTCTCCAAGGACGTTCTACATGTGCATATGTATATGAGGAGTAGCTTAGTTCTTGCTTCTTGACTGAAAAGGAACCTTTCAACACTCTCCCAGGCTCTCGGTTGTTAGATTTTTATTTTGGTAACTTCTCACCCACTTGGAGTCAGAAGAACACCATGCTCTTTCCCCCATTACAGTCTGTGTAGGAAGGCACCTTTTAGGATACTTAGCACCCTCCTTCCTTGGACTGGAAGGCGTCTAGATGATGACAATGTGAGTCAGTAAACCCTGAGAAGTCTATTGTCAACAAAGCCATTGCTTGAAGCTCCTTCGTTCTGAAGCTGCCCTGACAGAGGCAGCACATGCCGTAGGAAGGGCCTGCAGAGGCAGATGTGTTGACTTGTAGCCTGAGGTGTCCCCTGAAAAAGAGAAGAGTGACAGTAAAATGAGAAGGAACTGAGGCTGTCCAAGAGGCTCATCACAGTAAAGTATTTCTCCTGCCCTTCCTGTTTCCTTCTTTCTGGATCTAGTCCCTGCATATCCCAATGCTGAAATTCACCTTTTCCAGGTTATGTTACCTAAGGGTTTGTCATGAAAATGCCTCCTGCAGATTTCTGCATATTCACAGAATTGGCGCATTGGAATTTTTCTTTTTTTCCGTCTTTTTGACAAGAATTCAGACAAAGATCTTTCTTAAAAATCGGCCCATCCTGATGGTCTAAGTTTCTCAGATTAGAAAACATGAAATATCCGAAACATATCTGTCCTTTACCTTCTTTAGTGACCAGAAGTGGTAATTCTCTGTTTTCTGAAGAAATCTTGGATTCCACATTTTTCCCCTCTCTGTAACACTTGGGACTAGTGCACTGCTGGTGTGTGCATCACAGATATCTTCTCCAGGTCTGCGCTTGTTTTTTCATATTCTGATGTATTTTATTAATAGACTTCATTTTCAGGACAGTTTTAGATTTACAGAAAAACTAAGAAGATAGTACAGAGAGTTCCCATACATCCTACACCTAGTCTCCCCATTATTAACATCTTACACAAGTATGGTCCATTGTTTCATTAATGAACTAATATTAAGACATTATTAACTGAAGTTGATACTTTACTCAGAGTTCCTTGATTGTTAACCTAACACCCCAGGACCCCAGACAAGATACTATATTACATTTATTACCATGTGTTCTTAGGATCCTCTTGACTGTGGCAGTTTCTCTGACATTTCTTGTTTTTGATAACCTTGACAGTTTTAAAGAGTACTGTTTAGGTATTTTGTAGGATGCTTCATTATTGGGCTTTGTCTGATCATTTTCCCATGATAAATCTGGTTGTAGGTTCTTGGGAGGAGGGCCACAAAGGTCACTACATTCGATCAAGGGTACGTATCATCAACATGGCTTATGACTTGATGTTGACTTTTACCATAATGAAGAAGTTAAATGAAGATTTATAAATTAAGACAAATTAAGAAATATGTAGTGCTCAATAGGGGTTACAGAAATATTAAAAAGTAAAATTAATATTTATTCTTGACAGTTTATAATCTATTTAGTGAGGAGCCTAGAAAGACATAAAACTAAAAAATTAGACTACATAGTTTTTTTTTAAAGAATTTTGTTTTTCATGTGCAAATTTATATGGGGGGGGAATCTTACATAATGACTTCTCAATCTGGTATATTTCATGGAATCAGTAGAAGTTCTTTTCTTTAGAAAACAAAACCAACTTTCCAAGAGAAAATATAATATGTTATGGTATTCCACCAAAAATTCTTATTAGAAGTTCTAGTTGTTTCAGATACATGTGAAAATTAAACAAACTAACAAGCACATTACATATAATTATAATGAACATCCAGTGTTGCAAGGCACAAGATTAACACTGTTCTCACCTATATGTGCATTAATTACTTAAAAGAAAAACATAATGTGTTGGGGAAACAAAAAACAAACAAGAAAGCTAAGGGTATGACATTTAAGGTATGCCATTAAGTTAAATTTGAAAATAAATACAGGACTCAAATTGGAAGAGAGGGATGGGGTAAGGATTTCAGGTAAGGCAAATAAGTAGAATAGGGCTCATACACAGGTCCCCCTGGGCATGGACAGGCCAGTAAGGAGAACAGCAATTAATGAGGTCAATTGTTTAGGTTTGAGTAAGATGATTATTAAAAAGAAACCAAACAGTATTTTTAAAATGTGGATGCTCTGTTTAAAATGATGATAATCCCCCTTTCCTATAGGTAAAATATCAAAAGTCCTTTAATGTGGCTTAAAATGGTCATCAATACCTCACTTCAGCCCACATTTTCACATTCATCTTCCCCAGTTTCTTCACCTGTAACCTGCTTGCCGGCCATGGAAGCCACCTCAATTTAGACTATCATTGTAGAAGACCATCCACAATTTAGGTATAAAACACATGTGACAGCAAATTGGCTGTGGACGATTCCCTGTATATAGGTCACTGTGCCTCTCAGTAGATGAATGCCACACCATAAGTTTGCAGATTATCAGAGAAAAAATCAGGACATGAACCAAAGGCAATTATTTATAGATGAGTCAGCTGCAAATTCTGAACATAATGTCCAATGGATATGCCTTCAGTTGGAAAATGACAAAGAGACACGATCAGAGCTCATAGCAGAGGTTTCTGTTTGGAGAGTATGGTGACAGTCTTTTGCAGGAAGTGGACAGGGAGAAAACAACCAAGCCATCAGTGTGGTGTCACAGGGACAGAAGGTTCCTCTTGTACCCCAGAAGATGTTTGAATGGTTCATGATATCCACTGAGACATTTCCCCCCTTTTCCTCCTTTGACAGTGTGTCATTTAGAATATTTCATTACCTGTGTTAACCAGAATAACTTGACCTCTTTTTACCTTAACCTTGAAAGAACCAAGGTAATATGAATAAATAAATCAAATGTTGTAGAGGAGACAAAAATCTCATCTTCTGAAGACAGAAACCAGATCTAAAATATTTACAAGATTTAATAGTCAAAATGAGCTCTGCCTTGTAACAATAGTTTCAACAAGGATTATTTGACTATTTCATTAATTAAAAAACTATAATATAATTATACAGAATGTTATCCATTAATTTTCTTATTTCTCTTAAAGAAAATATGGATATTATATATTAGGTCTAAAATACTTGCACATGTCCTCTTCAAGGGTTTGATCATGTAAGATCAAAGCCAAGAGTTAGTTTGAAACTCTGAAAAGAATGCAATTACTTTTTTCACAGCTGTTTGCTATTTCACCCCTGAAAGAATAATAATAACTCAGTGGAAATATTTTTAAAGCAATGAAAGAGTTTGAATTGTGTTTGAGGGCATGCGTTCGTAAGGCTGAGCTACTTACGTTAGCCAGTCAAACTAATCCCTGTCTTGGTAGATGGAAATTCTCTACAGAGTCTTAGGAGTTTCTGTGAATTCATGATTTTTGTTTGCTTGCTTTAATCAAGGTTTTTATGAAAAGGAAAGAATTCCTTGAATAGAACTATGAATAACACTTTGGTTCAATGACATGACATTACCAAAGGGCTAAGATGTTGATTCAGATAGCAAATTACATAACGTAGTGCTTCTATCTACTTTGTTTTCCTAGGACAGACGAATATTACTCTCTAGTTACATGGAATGAGGGACTCAGATTTCAGGTTTGGGTCTGAAGTTCTCTATTTGCTTTGCCCTGTTTTATTCCATCTTCTATTGCCTTGTCCTGCATGATTTTATCTTATTTATTGCGTTAGCCTTCTTTGTGTTGCTTGAATAGATAGTTCTCTCTGCCTTTACTTTGATCTTACCGAAAAACCGGTGACAAAGTTATTCTCTATTCCAGAGACAAGAGCGTACAAAACAAAGGGGCAAACAAACAAGAGACTCAAATGCATTCTTGCTGCCTCTTGTTTCTGCATGGCTTTCCCACTCTCTCACTTCCGATACTTCTTCATTGATGTTTTGCCAAGAAAAAGGCCAACTTGAGAAATGGCTGAAGTCCGTCATGTTATGAAGACTGCTCTCATTGCTCCAATACTGACTGACTCAAAGTTGGGATGGAATTTTATGGGACCGTGAGATCATATTAAGGGAAGAGAGCTTCTAGGAGTTATATTCCCTCTGCAAGATTTGTAACCTTTTGTAGAAAGGTTTAGTAATGACAGGTCACTTCTTACAGAAGAGTTATTTCATTAACACGTATTTATTTTTATAAAACTTTCCTATTACACATTATGGCACTGGGGTTCTTAATGCAGTCATAGTCAAGTGGGAAACTCCATAGCGCGGCGAGTCTTGTCCTCCACTCCTTAATTCCAATGATGATATTTTTCACAGATGTGGGTGTGGAGACTGGCCAGTATAAAGCAAATGAGCAGATGTGTTAGAGAAAGATCTTCTTGGACTTATCCTAGAGGCCTCGCCATTACTGGAATCACTGTAATTTCTAAATCTTGGAAAAGCATGGAATTTCAGATTTAGTTTTCAGTGGTTTCAAGAAACACACCCTGCCATCCCCTAGCCCATGACTGGAACCAGGAGGGGCTGTTTTTCCAGTCCTCTGGTGTTCTCTACAGAAAATGGAGAACAGATCGATCAATTAAACCTTTTCTGTGTCCACACATTCATCATTCCCTTTTAGAAACCCCATGTTTATACATGTTCAAGATACAAAATTTGAGATATTTATTTGCATTTCCACACGCATTCACAAAGCACAGGCTGTTCCCAGGTACAATCTTTTTATTGTTATTTACTATTTGCTAAATGCTGCCCCACACATGTTCCTCTGTAAAGCATCTGATAAAAGACAAAATAACAGAATTAGGGTCATGAAGGCATCTGACTGGTAAGGTCTCCCTCACATCACATCTCATTGCAGAGCTATGAAATGCTCTTGCTGGCTATACCCAGAAAGAAGGTACCAATTCCTATTGTCCAGCTTTGGGAAAGAAAGACAAGGTTTCAACTGATAATCTAAGGCTGACTTTTGCCAGCCAGACTTGACTTACAAATAAAATGCATGACATATTACTTGTCATCTGCTCAGGACATCTCTGCTGCACTTTATATCTTTTGAGCTCCCTACCTCATCGATGACAAAATTCGTCCCTGTGGTGGTTGCCTCTTTACCCCTGACTTACTGTGATACCACAGCATGTTTTTCCTGGGGGAGGGTTTTTGACAAACACGTGGCATAAACAGGTGCTTACACCGAAGAGCTCTTGAGCACCGTGAGCTGCAGGATTACTCACAGGTGACAGGACATTAAATTAACGCTTTGGTGTTTCAAGGTCCACAGTATAATAGCAGATAGCAACACTAAACATGAAGCAAACACTTTTATGTCAATTTAAAAGAAAATGGTTTAGGATCCTGTAGCCAGCTCATAGGTATGAAAAAGTAGCAACTGGATTAATTAAGACATTCCTTTGTAGGAAGGGATGTCCTTGCTCTGAGTCTCGGAGTCGTGGGGAGGATGCTGTCTTCTGGCCTCAGCCTGAAGAGCCAATAGAACTACTTTGTCAACATTGACCTATTTGCTGCAGTTGGTTGAGATGAAAACCTTCTGCCTCACAAAAGTGAGGAGGCTGAAGCCAATTGTGAACCTGACATTGATGTGACTTGGGAAATTCAGGGCTGGCTTTAGGGGCAGAGCCAGTACCACCGGTCTGCTCTACCCACTTCTCGGGGTGGGGGCAGGCAGGCGAGTGTTCTATGTGGGCCGGATGGGAACCAAAAACAAGATTACCAGTGACAGATTTGGGTTTGTCTTGGCTTCTCTTCCCCAGAGCCCCGAAGAGGCAAGGAGTCCTTGGTTAAAAGTGCCTGGACATAAATGGCTGGATGCCCGGGACCTAAGGAATTGTGAGTAACCACTCAGGATTGGGGATGCCACCTTCCTGGTGGGAGAGAGGCTGGGAGAAGTGCTCAGCAGGTACCACTCAGGAGAAAATCTAGCTCTAACTGTCTGTCTGCCAGGCATGGAGATGGCCAAGCTGCTCGGACAAGCAAGAACTCTCCTAACTCTATCATACTCTCTCCTTCCTCTGACTTAGAGTTGACGTACAGCAAAAGAACAACTACAAGCAATTGGAGGAAGGGTGAAAAATGAGAGGGTGGCAAGAGTAAGCATCTCCCTTTTCTAGACACAACTAGTTTGAAGTAGGTACAAGCTAGGGGAGAAAGATTTAGCTCTAAGTCAAGTCCTAAGTGTTAATTTACACCTGACATTGTCCATTCTAATTAAAAATTTGAAAATGTTTGAAGTGTAAGTTACCATATGACCAGTTGTCATGTGGAGTAAGGAAAAGCGATAGCATTCCTGAGCTTTCTCATTCAGGGGCAGGGGAATATTATTCATGCTGAATAAATTGTAAGGAGTTGAACTGAAGGTAACAGGGACACAAAAATAAAATTGTGTTTTGTTTATTTTGCAAATTGTGCTTGTTTTGTGCCTAAAATGGCTGTGCATATTTTGTTTTACTGTAATTGTATTTTTTCATTTCTTTGTCTTGCTGTGAGCATTAAGGGAATATTGACATTATGTTTGATCAGCTGGGGAGAGGTTTTAGCGTGTGTGTGCGGAAGATTTGTTGCTCCTTAAAATTTAGCCATAAATTATTATTTCAGGTACCTTAGAAGTTCTACATCACCACAAGGGATCTGCAGATTTCTAGCTTTTTGTTTTTTTACTTTATATCTCTTAGAGATTTATAGTTTACATATGCTGTTACAATCCTTAATGTATTTGGCACTCAAAATAATCCTGTGTAGTAGTAGCAGAACAGATGTGATTTTGCTTGTTTTAGAGAAAAGAAAATGGACCTCCAGAAATAAAATAATTTCTCAAGTTTATATTGCTAAAAAGTAGAAGACCAAGATTCCAACAGTCTGTTACACATTTCCTAAATCCAGATCCTGTTTATCAGTGTCCATGTGCTCTTCTTAAAGATAATAATCCATAAGAGCTAACAATTTTTGTGTTTTCTAACTGAGAGACACTTCACTAATGGCCTTTTTTTATCTTGTCTATAACAACTGTATGAGACGAGGACAACTGTCCCCATTTTGCAGACAAGAAAACTGAGGCTGTCATAAATGTAAATGTTTAACCAAGACCATATACACACAGTAAGTAGCACAGAGAGGGTTGGAAACCCAGGTGTTCTAACTTCAGAGCCCAATAAACTAGCCACCGCACTCTCCCTGTTTTTGAAGTGAGCGCTTTGTAGCACGCACGTGATTCCGCACGTGTAACAGTGATGTAAGGTGTGCGGCAAAACTGCTGCTGAAGGACTACTTTCCTCGAGGGCGGGGGCACTGGGCTTGAAGTCTATAGATTTTGTTCTCCCATCAGCTTTGGTTTTGGATTATTGCGATATTAACCAAGTCACCTAATTTGTCCGTATCTTTTCTTATATATGTCTATCACACAGAAACTACGATGAAATTTATTATGCAACCAGAAAATTATTATACATAGGCCCACACAGTGATAGTGAATTAATTTCTGAAGGATGAACAGCATAAATATAAATGCTGTCTTTGTCCATTTAGGCTACTGTAACAAAACAGCCATAGACTAATTGGTTTATAAGGAACAGAGATTTATTTCTCACAGTTCGGGAGGCTGGAAAGTGTGAGATCAAGGCACAGGCAGGTTCTGTGTTGGGTGAGGGCCTACTTCTTGTCTCAGAGAGCACCATTTTCTTGCTGTGTTCTCAGTTGGTGAGAGGGCCAAGGGGGCTCTATGGGACCCTATGATAAAAGGGGTCTAATCTCACTGGATCTTATCCCTAAAAGCATAATCCCATTCATGAGCACTCTGCCCTCAGGATCTAATTACCTCCTAAAGCCCTGCCTCCAAATTCCAGCAGACTGGCAATTAGGTTTCAACATATTAATTCGTGGGAACACAACCATTCAGTACGGCATATGCCGTTAATGTCATTAGTTGCAAAATAAACAGTGAGGCAGATACGCATTTCTCATCTGGTATCGTGGCTGATACTCAGCTGGCATGAATGGTGACTGGCACATAGCTGGTCTCTGTGCTGTACCATTGTTAAATGTCTCCTTAGTACCCTTGTCTCTAATCAAAGAGTTCCATGCACTTCAAAACTGTAGCATATTAGCACGTGGCACTTGCAAAAGGAGTTTGTTGGGCAGCAAATATTCTAATAAAAAATGTTCCACTTTTTAAATATGTATTTTAAAATATATATTTACCATTTAACAGTAAAACCTTTAACCAATGGACTAAAAGATGGATTAAAATAAAATCTTATACATAGACATTCATTTCAAAGTGCTAAATTTTGTGCAGTCAACACTTTCATTGATTACACATTGACAATGCTAATCTATTATTTATACCAAATTTGACTGATGTATTGCAGCCGATGAATTTTCAATTATCAAATGGTACTGTTGCCTGTTAGCAATCTTCATACAGCAGTATTTGTGTGATTATTTGAATATTTTATTGCACTTTATGTCATTACTTACAAAATGAGTAGGAAATGGGAAAGTGATAAGAAGCTTACATCTCATAAACTTAATTCCTTTGAGGCAAAGCTAGGCATCATTATCATGCTTCATGCAATGGATCTTAAAATTCATTGTGTTCATTGTTAAGTTAGTTGGTGTTCTATTGTGAAAGGAGATAATAAAGTATACATATATGGAATAATAGGGGTCTTTGAAGAAAGTGTTGTTTAAAAAGCAAGATTCACTTAGGGAATTTATAATATTGTATTTTTTAATTTAATCTTTATGTTATTTTTTTCCATTACCATTTTAGTCCCCTTATACCCCCCTCCCCACCGCGATCACCACACAGTGTCCGTGTCCGTGCGTGCTTTTCAAGGTGCACTATCACTGAGAAAGTTTCTCATAAAGAACACACAGTGCTGACTTCAAAGTAAAAAAAAAATGCAAAACAATTCAAGTTTGCTTCTCAGCCTTTTGGCTAAGATCAGGTGTAGAAAACAGTTCAAGAGGTACACTGAGTTCAGAAATGCTGAAATGTGAGTCTTAGAATCAAATATATACATTATTATTTTTAGTGCTGAAAATGTTTTGTCCCGCATTTTCATAGTAGACTCTGATATGTGTTTAGAATGTTTTATGTATAAAGCGATAGAAACTAGATCCATTTTCACCGTAAGTGAAAGCTCATTTAGAAGTAATAATGGATAATAATAGAAAACACTGGTATATTATTCATATTTTAAATGTTTTTATTTATTTATGGACCATAATAACAAAGGTATGATTTTCTGTAATATATTTTGACTTTCAGAACACATTTCTTGAATGGGGCAAAGAGTAAGAAACAAGAAATATTTTCTTTATGTGGGTTTATATAGCAGGCTTTCCCAAACAAAACTGTATTCCTGATAACAATTTAGCAGCTCTTATACATTAAATTTATATATATGTGGTGTTCCTAAAACAAGAATAAATAGTAGTAGATAATCTTTAAAGTAAATGAGACAGTTTTTTCCATGAAATTATTATTTTCTTCTCATTTATTATACTAGTATTTTTTCTCTGACTCTTAACTTTTATTTTTTATTAACTTTCATGTCTTGCTCATCAAAATGTCTTCAACATTTGCTAATGGATGAGCCTTATAGCAGCCTATTTCTCAGTAATGCTTAGTTTATAAAATAAAAGTTGTAAAATATTTTGGATTGGACTATCAAGAAGAAATTAGAAAAAATCACATTTTCAATTTTTATTTATATTTGGTTAAATAGCTCTACTTGGAGATGATTCTTAATTATTATTTTTCTCTCCATTAATGATCCTGGAGCTTCCCTGATGTCAATACTAATGATTTTTTAAAAAATAAATGTTTTCATTTCTTTAACTGATTTTCCGGCTGTTGTTATCTTGATCATTTTTAAAGATATGAGGATGATGGAGTCATTCATGATATTCTGGTTTCTGACTGATTAAGTACAAAATAGCAAATTTTGTTTCTGTTTGAAGAATAGAAATACAGGTAATAGAAGAGAAGTAAGATTTGGTGAAAAGTATGATTATTTAATTTTGGACAGAGTGTTATTTTGCCTTTGGGAATTTTATTTTATTTTTGAGTGCTGTTTTCGTTTTTTCATTCTAATAGTTCATTTTTTATTGTATTTCGCATTACCATATTTCCGCCATACCTTCTTCCACCTCCACTGCCCCCTATCCCCCAGCAACCACCACACTGTTGTCCGTGCCCAGGTGTTCTGTAACTTTTTGCTGAATCCCTCCACTCCTCCCCACACCCCGGGGCTACCCACCTGCTCTCTCTGTGAGCCTGTCTCTGCTTTGCTTGTTAGGCTAGTTTGTTCCTTTGTCTTTCTCTGACTGGCTTATTTTTCATGACTATCAACCTGTCAGATCATTAGGAGGATAAGTTATCAGGGGCATAAATTGATTTTAGGTAACTGACTAATACAGACTTTGCATATAATAGATACTCAGTAATTTGTTTATTGGTTAGAGTTAATAAAAATCGTAAAACTTTGGGAGTGTATCACTTGGTAATTCTCATTCAATTACATTTCCAGCTCAGACAAATGGTCCAACTGTTCAAAAGTATCTTACCTATTGTCGATCTATCCCAAGGGTTTAGGTCTCCACTGTTGTTCAATGTTCTATATCAATGCAAAAGTAAGTCTTTAGCTTGATACTGTATGTGCTTTATAGACCCTTAGATAAATTTGGAACATTGAAAAAAAACCAGAACATGTATTCTTAGTTTGTGATTATTACTACTGTAGGCAACCTGATATTCATTTTCATTTGGCAATAGAATATTGCTCTTGACTCGATCGGCAAGCATATTTATAACTAGGCCAAATGTAAAAAGCATGACCTTCCTCAGACTCTGAGGTCATGAGTAGCCATATGAGCGATGCTTTCATAAATTTATAATGTAAGGTATCCAAATTTATATTCATACTAAACAAATAATTAGATTGGGTGCATGGAACAGTCTCTCACAGTTTACTTTCATTTTCATTTTTGGATCTTGCTTTTTAAAAATAATAGACTTTTACTGACCTTCATTTTTCTCCCAGAATGAATTTAACACCAGATATTTGCTCAAATAAAACATATTCTTATCTTTATTTATTTTAAGAGATATGAGTCACAAAATAGGCTGAAAAATGTTACTGTATTTTTATGATAACAAACACTGGGGAGCAATAAGCTATTCCTTTGCCGATTTCTGATACCATTTGTGCTGTACCTGAGAGTATCTAAAAAATGTTTATGTCAATCATTCAGATAATTACAGGATAGTGAAAGATGAAGGGGAAGTGAGAAAGAGAAAAGAGTGTAAAATGTCCTTGATTAAGATGAAAACATTCATGCTGAATGCATATATTTCTTTATTGAGGACTAAAACATGGCCCAGGCCGGTGTGGCTCTGTTGGCTGGAGTGTCGTTCCTACACCAAAAGTTTACAGGGCCCAACCCTTGGTCAGGGCACATACTTAAGTTGTGGGTTCGATCCTTGGTTGGGGCACATGTGAGAGGCAACCGATCGATGCTCCTCTCTCACATCGATGTTTCTCTTTCTCTCCCTCTCTCTCAAAATCAATAAATATTTCCTCAGGTAAAAACTTTTTAAAAGAGCCTAAAACTGGTAGTGACTTGAATGAGAAATCTCCCAAAGAGAAAATAAAAATAGTATTTGCCATCTCACTCTTCTTCACATTATTAAAATTCTAAGGTTTTATGAATTTATTATGTCATTGCATTTTCAGATTTTTAGAATCATGCAAAATATTTGTTTTATTATACAAGTTTTATTAAAGTTAGCAAAGAATTAAATGCACACTCTAAGTTATTCAATTATAAACTGGGTTTTTTCCTGATTATCTCATCTCAGAGTCCTTTCATCCTTAAGGAAATTAGAATTTTTTCTTACTCCTCTATTAATGTACGCCTGTGCAGGGCAGCAGCACCCCTGTCGCCGTCTTCACTGCGTGACATGGGGAGAGTGAATCAGAAATCATTATGCCCAGTTTTATTCTAAAATTCTGCCCATGAGTCAGTTAATTTACATAGTGATTTGCTAAGCCTACTATGGCCACTTGTATTTCTTAATCCTTCTTTCATCAGCTATACTTATGAGTAAATCATACCATTATTTTCCTACAAGCATCACACTGCAAATAATTTGTGTAGTCAAAAATATTTTCAAGTGGCTTTGCTTTCCAACTAAGGAATTATTCACACTGTGTGTCTCAGTTTTACTGGATGTGTCTCATTATTGTGATGTGCTCTCTATTCTGTTGGTAAGAATAAGCACTCAGAATAAGCACAGTCTTAATTTTGAAAAAATAAATATCTTTTTTGACTGAGCTTTGGTGTGCTTGTGTGTGGTTCTTGGCCTTTATTAACCTATCAGTTCGATTGCCTTTTTCTAATGGCGGCATTAATATTGTTTTTAGTAGCAGTCATTTATAAAGACAGGGTTGATTTATAAGCAAGGGGAGAAAGAGAATCTATCTTCTAAACTCTGGATTTCTGGCTATTAATCTGATAGTTGTGGAAGTTTTCCAGCATTATATGATGACAGTAAAAAGCGTATTTGGAAAACAAAATTATGCCCATCAATTATTAATCTATATCTCCCCCCCCACACACACACATACAAACACTGAGCTTCTGCCATTAACATTTCATTTCCATCAATTTTGTGAAAGGTTAAATTGATAGTTTTGTTATTCTAACTCTTCTGTTTGAACTCTAATTTTATAAAACACCAAGGTTCAAGTAAGCCTAAAACACCGTCTTATTGTTTCATTGAATTCCTGGTGGCATAGATTTGAAGAAATTTAAATTCTGAGTCTCAATAAAGCAACAACAGCATCCACATTTAGGAGGTCTGAATATGAAAGATGGATATTTAGTAAGAGGATCCGTGAAGTGGGGCCTGCCCGTCTCCTGGGGAACAATCCCAATGCGGGGGGCATGCCTAGGCAGTTCAAGAAGGGGCTGTCTGTGATTGGAGAAACATAGGCAAATAGAATATAGTAGAAGATGAGGTCAAAAAGATAACTGAGATCTAATGTTTGCAGGCTTTTAGAGCAGCATAAGGCTTTAGTAGGTCATGTAGGAAGATGTTAACTAATTTAGAGCAGATTTATGCCATGCACTAAATTATATCCTATCAGAATCATTGTGGATTATGGATATTGCGATGCAGGTAGACTGAACCAATCAGGATGTTGTTTTAAGACATGACAATAACCCAGGTAAGAAACCATGGTGGCTTTTAGTAGTAGAAGTGAAAAGTGAATGCATTCTTGTCACTTTGCTGATAGATTTTATGTGTGTTGTGAAAATAGAGGTATCAAAGATGAATTCCAGGATTTGGGCTTAGTCTGTCAAGCAGAATGAAATTGCCATTTGTGTAACATGAAAGGCTATGGAGCAGGTTGTGTCTAGTAAAGGCGTGAGGTTGAGTTGTGAACATGTAAGTTTAACTTGCTTTTAGTTAGCTATGAAAGTATGTGGGTATACGATCCTGTCATTTAAGTATCTATGGCTGGAATCCGGCAGGGGGTGGGGTGGGAACATCTGTGCTGGAGTTATACATTTTCAAGCTGTCTACATAGAAATGCTATTCAAAGTCCTTGAACCCGGATAAAATCACTATAGGAGACAGTATACACATAGGAAAAAAAAAAAGAGGTGTAAGAATTGAGTCCTAGAACATTCCAGTGTTCGTTGGTAGGAAAGGTGAAAGAGAACCAGCCAAGGACACCAAAAAGGAAGGCTGGTGATAGCAGAGGGAATCGAGGGCAGTGTCGTGATGTGAGGAAAGCAGCAACAGTTCCGACAAGGAAACGTCTAAAGAAGGGCAGGCTAATCTATGGGGTGAAATACTGTTCCACATCAAGTAGGCTGGTGACAGAAAATAGACTATTAAACTTCGCACTGGTCCCTGGCGAGTTATAAAAACACTGACATGCACACAAATAATTTAGTGGAAGTATGTGTGATTGAAGCTACTGGAAAGGTCTCAAAAGAAAATGGAAGGAAAACAAGTCAATTAGAGACTGAGTATAAGTGATGCTTTATAGCAAGAGAAAGTCAGATCAAGAGACTTTCCCCCTTAATCTAGAGGAGAAATAATAGCATGATTGAACGTTCATGGAAGTTACTAAGAGAGAGGTAAAGCAAATAAACACGAATCATCCAAGCGATGCTCTCAAGTAGGCAAGGTAGTTTGGAATCTAGAAGAGGGGAGTGTTAAGGACTGTATCATAGGACGGTGATCAGAATTGTGTGCATATATGAAGTGATGGGAGTTCATGGTAAAATTTTTTTCATCTGCATTGGTTCTATCAGTGTAGGAAAAAGTGTTTGCATGAGAGCGTTCCTGTACCTGGTGCTTACCTGCTCAACGTACTAATATTGCTTATGTAATGCGTAATTACTCCTTTCAAACCACATATTTTCTGCAGTAAACTTAAGAAATTGAGTTTAGATTTTTTTGTGGGTGTGCATATATAAAGATCGCAAGGTTATAGCGAACTGCCACTTACATTTCCTTAGTAACACTCACGATTTATAGCAGAAACACTATCTGTTTTAGTACGTCAAGGACATAGAAAAATGCAAGTGTTTATAAATTAAAGAAAGAAATGAGAGGCAGAAGACTGGGAAATTGTAGAAAGATTAATAATATCATTGGAAATCCAATTTGCCTGCACAGAAAATCATATTTTCTGGAAGAAATATTAATATCAGAGATGTCTAAACAGGTTATTTAAAGATTAGATTTCAAAGGATGGAGGAGCAAGAACAAAAACAAAGTCAAACAAATAAGGACTAATACTGCAGAAACTTGAGATCTTATTAATGATTGATTCCCTTCCTTTTAAATACCACATGATGGTAACAGAATCTAAAAGATTATTTCTAGGTCTCTATTTTGAAAGCACTTGAGGAGATCATTATGTATATTTTGCTTAAATTAGGCCAGAGACATTTCAGGTACCCTATGGGACCAGATAATTGGTAAGTATCAGACTAGAACTGGACATGAACTTCATATACAGGCTCAAATCCTAGCTCCGTAGGAGTGGCAGAGGTGGGTTTCTACACATAAGATTAATGAATATGACCTTCTACCTTTTTCGTGTTTTTTTTTAAATGTTAGCATACTTTCAAGAAAATTTATGAGGATGTTGGATGAAATGTGTCTCGATGTGTCCGTATATTATAAGGATATAAACACATTATCCACATTCGTGTTATAACAACTCTGAAGCAAGTTTTAGACACTGCACAGATTACACTTGTCTTTTTGTAATTTTAAAATCACTAAAAAGACTCTCCATCCCCACATGTGTTTTTAGGGACTATATTGACCATCATCATTTTGTAACGCATGGTAAAATTTTATAAGTATTAGTGAGATCTTTGATTTTCCTAATCAGTTTCATCTGGAAACACCAAAAAAATTTTGAGTCCTTGTTTAAAAATTACCCAGGGGTCCTTCAGCTTTCAAATGTGCTCAAGAGTAGAATGGTAAAGATGCTTTTCCACAGCTGAGCAGCATGAAGGCCTGCTCTTTCCTCTAGTATCTTAATTCGTATGGCATCCTTTTCCAGGAAAGTCTTTGATCTTCCGTTAAACCTATCCAAGTTCCACCTGAATTTCAAACCCCAAGCCAATACTTTTGCTAACTACTTGGTATTCAATAGTGTGAGCTTCTACTCAGTAATTGTGGTGAAGGTTTTCTATCTTAGTTCATTTTTTTGTATAGGATTTCCATTCTATTTATAGTTTGGTATGTTTATATTCTCTCTCTCTCTACATATATATGTAAACTCATTCATTCATTCATTTTTAATTCTCACCTAAGGACATGTTCATTGATTTGAGAGGAAGAAAGGGGGGAGAGAAATAGAGAGATAGAGAGACGGAGAGACAGAGAAGAAGAGAGATTAACTAGTTGCCTCTCTTATTTGCCTCTGTTGGGGATTGGACCTGAAACGTAGGTATGTGCCCTGACCGGGGATTGAACCTGTAACTTGGTGTACAGGAGGACGCTCCAAACAAACGAGCTATTTGGCCAGTACCTAAATTTTAAACTTTTTGAAGCCAAGAACTAAATTTTTGCATTATATTTTTCTTTATAGTTCTCAAAACCTAGAAAAAGGTAATTGGCTAGGTTTCAGTTCTTTAATTTATCATTGTTAACTAATTAAGAAACTGCCCAATTTGTGTGTGTGAGGAACTAATGAAAATGTGGTAGTTTTTGCTAGTATGAACAAAACAAGGACCCAAGATGAAGATATTTCAATTAAAAATAACAATTTTACATTGACTGGTATGGAGAAATTCAGGGGATTTTCCCCCCAGTACATAAGACAGAGTAGGCAAGGGGAAGCTGAGGCCTGGGAGATGCGTCCCCGTGTTCTGTCCTCAGGACTTGAGCCACAGTGGCCCATGCTAGTTCATTCTCACGTCTGACACTCCGACCCCGTGCCAGTTTTACTCCAGTAAGCTATGAGGATCCTGATGAAAGATCCGGTCATCTTCAAGGGTTGGAATCGATCTGTGTGGCCTTCTGGGCGTTGACTGCAGAACGCTGGCCCTTGTTTATCTTCGCCATCCTAAAGCTCTCAACAGACACAGGCAACAACATTTATTTAACTAAACTGGGCTTGTATACTTCTGGAAGTATGTAATGCAATTCAAACAATTTCAGAGTAGGGATGATGAGAGAATTAAGGGAAGGCAAGATTTTCCTTGTGTGGATTTAAATAAATAATTAGGCAAAAAAAGTCCTTTCTTCTTGAATGGTTTTGGCTCTTCTTACATTCTTGCAATTTATTTCATAATGTAAGATACGAAGATGAGGCAAGTCAGCCGAGTGAAGAGTTTTTCTTAGTTCATTGGAGAGCAGCAGCTCTGTCTACACATCGCTGAAGTGTGTGTTTTAGGAAGGTTTTGTTCCAAGAATGGCAGTGAGTGAAAAAGTGATGTGCAGAGACCTCTAGAGACCGCTCGGCTTAACTGCAGGCACTGCTCCGCCGATGTGGTTCAGTGCTGTACTGTAATTGAATTATTCGGGGAGCTATAACACGGCTGTAAAGAGAACAAGGTACTATTCTATTCCTAGCGATGCGGTTAAAATCGGTGTTCTCAGAAGCCTCCTGCTTTTGGCTATTCTCCCCTTAATCAGTTGATTAAGGTAAAATATGCTTTACATTTGCTCTTCTGCAAAAACAGTGATTGAACAACAGATGTTCTTACCAAATATATATATAAATTATCAATGCATGGAGTAAGTTTATTTTTAGAAAAAACATACTAAGCATCTACCTGCTGCTGTGGCATAAAGATGTTCTATTTTTTCTTACCTTTTATTTGTCGTGGGAGGGGAGCCGATGTTTTTCACATATATTTTCCTTTTCTGATATATGGGACTCCTTTGATGCCTTGAACTATGTCTGGGAAACTTCTTCAAATGCCCATTACCAGCCCTGCAAAAATTTGTTGCAATGAAAATGCCAGTTTACAATATTGTAAACACCTAGAGGGAGGGTGGTAATGGGAGGGAAGATGGGAGGAGGGTGGGTGGGCTTGATTGGGAGTAAAGGGGAGAAAACTGTACTTGAACAATCATTAAAATAAAAAAAAATTGTAAACACATTTTACAATCAGTTATGTCCTCACATTAACTATTTTTTTCTCTATACACTAGGTTGTGAATATTGAATATGTCCTGCTACCAAGAAACAATTAAGTATTAGCTGCTTGCTCTCTCTGTCAGACTGTATCAGTCATTGGCATATTAGGGCACTCCGAAACACAGACCCAATAAAAAATGTGCGTGTATATAACATAATAAACAAAATATACATATATTGTATGTGCATAACTAATACCGCATACACACAGACACACCCATACATTTGTGCTTGTGTGAGAGAGACAGGTTCATTTTGAGGGACTGGCACATGCAGAATCTGCCGAGCAGACTAACAGACTGCCATCCCAGGGAGGGACGGGTGTTACAATTTCCAGGCCAAAAACACCCTGGAGGCAGAATTCATTTTTCTTTAGGGAACTTTTCTTTTTTTCTCTTAAGGCTTTCAACGAATTAGAGGAAGCCCATGCACTTTATGAAAGGTAATCTGCTTAACTCAGAGTCTAATGATTAGTCTCACTTAAAAACAATCCTTACAGTGACCTTTAGATTGGTATTTGACTGAAAACTAGGTATTATGAACTTGCCAAGTTGGTGCATAGAATTCACCATCACACTGAGCGATTCTATAACCTTACTCAACTTGGTTAGGTAAACCAAAACAAACCAAAGCTCTCGAAACATGAACACTAACACACATATGAACAGAGTTGTAGGGAGGGTAGAGATTTTTAGTTTGTTTGTAGTGTGAATTCTATGTAATCGCAGTAAAATGTTTCTCACCGTGAAGGGAGAAATTTAGTATCTTTCAGGTGAAGGCTGCATCTCCCAGATGCTCAATCTATCGTGGTGAAGATAGTCCCTTACCATCAATTTAGCGCTAAAAAATCAGAATTTAGAATTTCATTATTTTATAATTCACACCCAATTCATGCTGATTATTGAATCAAGACAGATATTTCTTATAGAAATATTGACTGAGATATATTTCCTGTATATTTTAAATAAAAATTGAAAGACACTGAATGTAAAGATAAAATGAGGATAATACTATTTTTTTCTAATTCTAAGTATTATAATTAGTATATTGTCCTATATAAATACTAAAGAGTGTGTGCTCTTAGAAATTAGGTTTTAATTAATATTACCTATGTAAAGACATTTGAATTACAGGGTGGAACAAAAGTAGGTTTACAGTTTTTTTGTATGAAAAATAATACAGTAATTTATAAATAATATACAAGAATAAACTCTGTTTTGCATACTCACAGCTGTAAACCTACCTGTGCCCACCACCCCTGTGTATCAATGGAGTTGTCTCCAGCCACCAGTACACATTTAAACACGGGTTTAATAAAGAATCTTCACTGACTTTGGCTTTTAAAATCCATTCACACTATTTGTAAATGAAAATATAACCTATTTCTGGATTACTTTCACTAGCATTTTCTTTTGGAGGGGCATTCATATTTTCTTAATGTGAAATGACCAGAATACGACTGTGAACTCAATTGGCTAATTATAAAAAAAATTGTTCGCACAGGTAAGCAGGTTGTGTAGATCATGTAGCAATTTAGTGGAACAGCCAGAGGTAAAATCTACTTTTCTAGTTTCTAATACACATTATATAATCACTTGAGATGTACAAAATAGGGATACGTTAACTGGAAAGGAGTCTATATATTTACTTAATTCCTTAAAGACTAAGGAAACGGCAATATGATCTCTTATTAATGGTAATATATTAGAATCTATATAGAGGTGATAGCTAATTTAATATAGCTGTTAAACAATATGCCTAATTTAGTATATGTACCTGATATAGTTATTTTAATATATATGTAACTGATGAATGTTTGAACAACAATTTTGTACTTTATCTTCTTTTAAAGCGAAGGTTAATAATTTAGTTTAAGGGTGAATTATTGGTTTATTCATGATAGAGCAGTAACAGACTTTCTTTTCTGAATCTAAGTGTAGTAAAAATTGAATGAGAAGTATTCACAAAACCAGTAGAATGCGGCATTAGATGGACAGATCAAATCTGAATACACAAAATACTGGATTTGAGATAACAATGACAACAATTACAATACAAAAGTAGACATGAGTTCAGTGATGATAAAAATAATGATAACAAGTGTTAGGGTACAGCAATTTGCCAAAGTAGAAAGGTCAGGTCAAGAAATAGATCGGTTGTAAAGGATCAGGATCCAAAATAATAATACAGAGAGAAGTTTCCTCTTCCATTTGAAAGTAGGATGCACTAAAGTAGCCTCTGCAGTGTACATCTGCAATAGCTGATGACTGGGCTGAAAAGTCATTGGAAAGCACTTTGCCACAATCATATGCTTAGTGATAACTGAGTCTGTTTGGCATTGACCATGCCAAGAATACTGAATTGGAGAGACTTCATCTTGATATGAATTTGGCAAAAGTGTAACTAACTGATAGATTCATTTCTGAAATCAGGTATGTGACAGAATGCAAGGAGGCTCAGTGGAAGTAGCTTTCTAAGGAATGAAGGAAGGAGGAGATGGTTGATGAGTTAGAAGCTGGTGGAAATAAGGCATAACCTTCCCTTTCTACTGTGCTGCCTAAGCCTTCCCTTACTCATGCTGCCCCCTTTAAGGGAAGACCCTCAAATATCGTATTCGAATTAATAACATTTATTTGATTTATATGTCTGGTTGAGATAAAAGAAGAAGGAGCAGGAGGAAATTGATCTTGAGAGACAGGAGCCATGTTCTGAGAACACACCTAGACAGCACTGGAGAAATCCGCAGTTGTGGTCTCACAGGCTCACATCTTTGTGAAACCATCATGCTGCTTGAAACGTGTAGAATAATGCTGCCACTCCAAAGTAACATTATTTTTACATGTTATCATCAACTAGTTTGGAATGTTCTTGAATTGCATGTAAATAAATTCATGTAACCTGTACTTTTTAAAAATATTTTATTTATTTATTTTTAGAGATAGTAAGGGAGGGAGAAAGAGAGAGAGAGAGAGGGAGACATCAGTGTGTGGTTGCCTCTTATGTGGCCCCCACTGGGGACCTGGCCTGCAACCCAGGCGTGTGCCCTGACTGGGAATCGAACCTGCATAACCTGTATTTTTGTGTCTGGTCTTTCACTCAATATGTTTTTGACATTCTACAGTGTTTTTGTTTATCAGAAATGTGTTCCTTTTATTGCTATTCACAATTCCACTGTTTGTCCCCCCAAAATGATTCATTACTCAGTTACTTGAGGATTGAAATTTGGTTTGTTTCTGTTTTAGAGTTTTGAAAGTGCTACTACAAACATTGCTGTATGCTCGTCGCACCTTTCTTGGGGGTCTTGGATGATGGGGTCTGCATGCATTCAGCTTTATCAGCAACTACAAGAGTGTAGGCTAGGCCAAGAGGTAGCCTCAGAAATCACATTCCCTGGCCCCAGCTAAGAGAGTAATCCACAAACAACATCACATCTCATAATAGGGTATCTGGTAGACATTAAGACTACATTTAAAGACATAAAGAATACAGGGGTAATAAGCCCTACCTCCACCTGACAGGTAAGGCTTATCACCTGTCATAAAACCCCGAGCAAAAAAACCCTGACAAAAAACCTTGGAGATCAGGAAGGATTATGGACTACCGCCTACTCTACCACACTGGCAGCCTCGTTGGGAGGCACCATGCTGGGAGCAGTACTGTCTTTGCCAGAGCAGACAAACAGAACCACAGGTGAATGATGTGCAGCCATTGATTTGGCAAATGCATTTTTTTTTTAACAAGTTCTGTCAAAAGGGAGGAGCTGAAACCATTTGCTTTAATATGAAGCGGGCAACAGTGCACACTAGTGGTTTTGCCTCAGGGCTGTGTTAACCCTCCTACCCTCTGACATTGGTGGTTCAAAGACCCAGAATTTCTGAACATTCTGTAGAACATCACATATGTGTGCTTGTACCATGCCATAAGGCTGAATAAACAGCAATTAGTTTGTAATTTGGAGGACTTGGAAAGACACATACATTTTGGTCTGAGGAAAACTCTACAAGGACCCAGGTGAGTGATGTATCAATAACTTCATAGAGGTCTAGTTGTCAGGAGCATGGTGGAACTTTCCATCTGAAAGTAAAAGAAAAAGCACACCATTTTTCAACAAGTAAGGAAGCATGATTCTTATGAAGCTTATCTGGTTTCTGGAGCCAGCATATCCTTTACTGATAATATTGCTCTGGCCCATAAAGCAGGTGGCTGAGAGGCTGCAATTTTTTAGTGGGACCCTGAGTAGGAAAATTTTTGCATCAGGTCCAGGTTGCATTGTGAGTCATTCTTCAACTAGGTCTGTACAACATGGCAGATCCTGTAGCATTAGAGAGCTCAGTGGGAACGTGCGGAATCTATGACACTCCCCAGCATGAGAGTCACCATGCAGGTCCCAAGCTTCTGGGGCAATGGAGTGCCATCTGCAGCAGAAAATGATGTATTCTGAAGACAGCTCCTGTTTTGTTTTGTTTTTTATTTTGTTTGCACATGGTCATGGAATACTGATTTTACTAGGATTCTGTGATAATCTGTCATGAGATGTGTATTAGTAGCACCAAGTCACAAATGGATGAGGACCTGGGTCACACTGTCAATTAAGCCACCACAGGTGCTGGCACAGGGTGAGGAGAGCGTAGAGAGAACATAAGCATCCTCGTGGTCCTGAAGTGACTCCTGCCACGTGGGCTGTAGTACATCTCCCTAACTTTCCGTGTCTGATTTATTAAAGAAGAGAAGCTCAACCAAGTCTTAGAGAACCACTCCTGACGGCAGATGTAAAACTGGATCAGAGTGGGGTGGGCGTGAAGGACCCACTCTGCACCACCTGAGACCCCCCACAGAGGAAGGGCTGGTTTCCACCGCTGCCGGGAGCGCTGGTACAGAAAGCCTCAGCTGTAACCCCTTCTCGAATTGCCTCAGCTGTAGAGAGTAACTTTGCCCAGGTCATTCAGGGGTGCCCAATCCTCGGCCCACAGGCTGCATGAAGCCCTGGATGGTTATGAATGGAGCCCGACACAAAATCGTAAAGGTACTTAAAACCTTTTTTCTTTTTGCTCATCAGTTTTTGTATATTTAATGTGAGGTCTAAGACAGCTCTTCTTCCAGTGTGGCCCAGAGATGCCAAAAGGTTGGAACCCCCTGAATGGTGACCCCCCATCCAGTGGCTGGTCAAGGTGGAGTATAAAGTCTGGCTCAGCGTGGACAGCACGCGAACGTCATTTCGGTTCCAGAGACCGCCAGGGGATTGACTGAAGTAGTCAGGCCCGAATCTGACTTGACTTCTCTGTGCAACCTTATTACTTCCTTTTCTTCCCGAGGCCTTTCTTTACAGATACACTGAACACTAAATCCTTTCAGGTCTGCTTCTTGTTGACCAAAGCCTGCCACAAATATTGTTACTTGACCCACGCTTTTGCTTCATTTATTTTGAGGTTACATTATTCAACTTGTACAATTTTGTGAATAGGATGTACTTACTAGGTATTGTGAATTTTATTATCATATAACCACCGTAAAATCATCTGTGGTGCTTTTATCTTAAATTGTACTTTGCGTGAGATTAATTTTGTTTCTTCTGTTTCATTTTTGCTTATGCCTGTTCATTCCTTTTTAAATATACATCTCCATACTTTTAGGTTTGTGTATTCTAGCCAACCTGGACCTGTTAAAAATCTAATTTAATACTTCCTTTTTATTAGAGAGGCTGAAATCCTCAATGTTACAGCTATAAATTCTATGCTTGGCATTGTTGCTTTAGTGCTTGTGTTTCTCTTATTTACTCCTTTTTTCTATCTCTTGCTGTGTGGTTTATGTTTAGTTTTTATTCTTTTTCTTCTGTGATTTGAGAGGCATGTGTCACTTTTATATTTAGTACTGGTTACTATTAACTTTAAAGTAGGCACCTCTGCTCTCAAAACCTGGCAGACACTGTGTGGGGAAAATAACTTCATAGCCACAAGAGCAAGAGTGACATGTCGCTAGTGTATTTTAATTTACACTTGATCCTAAGGAACTCATTACAGGATATGAGTTTTTCAACAGTTCTTCCTTAGTAACATAAGGCAATGAACAGTTTAGATACACAAGAACATTTTGCATTTTTTTTTATTCCAAATTTAGTAATTTTAGGATTTCTTGTTTACATTTTTAAAGTGACTAACACTAAATTAACTCAAATGTAGTATGATGTTGAAAGGAATTTAACTCAGTTTGTGAGTATTTATGCAGAATCCCTCTTGAAACCAAAATAATTTTACTGACTGAAATCAGCCATAGTTTACTTAACAACACATTTAGAAAATACTGTGTGTGTTTTCCCAGCAAACAAACCATTCAGAACCCACAAATTTCATGTTTCTGCTAACCTTTTCATCAAAAGCCGTTTCAAAGAAGATGTGAGAAGATTAGCAAATGATTAGTTTAAACTTTCTATTTTAGTGTAATCAAATAGTTCACATTGCTAGATTGCATTTTTTTTAATCGACCAGTATTATTTTCTTTCTCAGCCCAGCTGTTTTTGACAGACAGAATAGTGCAATTTGAAAAGAAGTGGCAAGGGGAAATTTATAATTTAACTACAGAGATGGAAAATGACTTCTGCCACCAAATCTGAGGGGAATCTACAAAGAATAAAATGAAAGGCCACACACCCTAGCCCTGGCATAAATGAAGCAGACACAGGGAGCACCACGAATTTGCTGTGTCTGTGTCCCACACTTTCGTATATTATGAAGTTTGATGTTCTCAGTTATATTACAGAGTATAAAATGCATTGCTGACATATCAACAAACAATGCGTGTTTTCCCATTTTACAATTCCAGTTTACATTATTTCCATTTCTATTTCTTACTCTGAACATTGTGATAATTATTTGATATGCTCCAGTCTAAGTCACTAACAACAAAAAAGACGAGACATGAAAATAATGGATGTAAAACTGTCATCAGTATCATTAGCTCTTATTTCTTTAAATTTTATAGCATTTTATTAATGTGTAGCTTAATTATTTTTCAGTGCAAGCCCAGTATAAAGTCATACATAAAATTACAGTTACACTGACATATTTTTGCTAGTCCATCAATAAGGAGAAATTTCAGTGATTGCTAGTAATGATGCTTGTTTTTGAGTTATCATGCACAATTCTGTACCCAAACCTTATTTCCTGCCAAAATTATTTTCAAAAGTTAGATATGGATTTCCATACTTATATATCAATGTATACTTTTTCAATTATTTTTATTATGATGAAATTTAATGTAATGGAAAATTTATGAGCTGAACCAGTTTTAAGTGCACGGTCCAGTAGTATGAAGAAGTCCACCCACAGGATGCTGCAGCTCTCTCCACCGTCTGTCCTGGGAACCACATTCAGTCTCAGGAAACTGAAACCCGGTGTCCATTGAACACTCACGTCCTGTTCCTCCATTGCCCTGCCCATGGTGACCACCATTCTCTGTTCTGTCTATAATTTCAACTGCGCTTAGCACAGTATATAAATGCAGTCACGCTGTATTTGTCTTTCTGTGACTGGTTTATTTCACTTAGCCTAATGTTGTCAGTGTTCATCCGTGTTGTGGTATATGTCAGATTTGCCTTTCTGCTTAAGGCTGAGTAATATAGACACCGTATGTGCACACCACATTTTGATTATGTATCCAGCCATCCATCTATGACACTAGGATTCCTTCTACATTTGAGCTTTTGTGAATGTCACTATGAACACAGTATACAAATATTTCTTTTGAGGCTGACTTTCAATTCTTTTGGGTGTATACCTAGAAGTAGAATTTGTATTTTTAATATTTTTTGAGGAAATACCATACTGGTTTCCACAGAGCTTGTGCCATTTTATATTTCTACCAATAGTACACACAGATTCCAATTTCTTCATGTCGTAATCAATGCATTCTTTTCAGATTTTGTGATTTTGTTGAAAAGACTGTCTTTAGTAGAAAGGAAGTTACTACTTCCTTTCTAATTTGTGTGACTTTACTTCTTATTTCAGACTAGTTGCACTGGCTAGAGCCCGGGGCTCTGTTGGATTGAAGTGGTAAGCTAGCATCCTTTCCTGCTTCCTGATCTTAGAGGAAAAGCTCCCCGTCTTTTAGTATCCAGTGTCATGTTCACTGTAGGTTTTTGACAGTTGGCTTTTACCATGCTAAGGTGGTTTTCTTCTTTCCCTGTTTGTTGAGTGTTGTTACCATGAAAATTTGTTGAATTTTAGCCAGCGCTGGTCAGTTGCACAGTTGCCTTTCCTCCTCAGGTTGAATGTCACAGCCACAGTGTCATCAAAAGTGGGCATTCCTGCCTCCAAGGGGCACTTCTTGCCTTCTCCTAACTCTTGCTATCATGCCCACCTTGCATTTACAGGTGGTTTTTGTACTGTGACTATGTTTTTCAATATCATAATCAACAGCCAACATTTTCTGATTAAATTTGCTGGTTGACAGAACTCTCTGTCAAGGAAGCCAAGGGATGCCAAGGGAGTCATTCTCTAAAAATCAGTGCACCATAGAGTTTTTTTAAACTGAATGTATTGGGTTGACATTGATCCTCAAAGCCATACAGACTTCAAGCATAACACTCAACAAAACATTATCTGCTCCCTGCATCGTGCGCTCATCACCCAAAGTCAAGTTTCTTTCCATCCCCATTTTCCCCTCCTTTGCCCACCTCCCCCCACCCTCCACCCCAATTACTCTCTAGCTATCACCACACTGTTGTCTGTGTCTGTGTTTTATAGGTATATGTAGATATACATATAAACATATACAAAATACATGTACAAATATACACATGTTTGCTTAATCTCTTATACCATATAATCTTAATTGATAGGATCTCCATTTATTTCCATAGCAGTGTTTTTCTGAAAGTTAGCTCAGCACTGCCAGAGCTTCCTACAGCTGCTTTAGGAGACTAAGTTCTGAAGAGAAGTTAAGAGTAAAGATCCTAAGAAAATATATTCTTAATTCTTGGATTTCACTCTTGTTTTCTGGAGTCAATCATGGACATAATTTCCTTGAGAAGGGCATTTCCAATGCAAGTAAATGTCCGATGATTTTATATTAGTAAAAATTTTTTATCAACTGAAAATTGACCAATAATTTGGTGGAATACAGAATTCTAAAATTTATCCCATTTTCCTTCCCCTGTTTGAGACCTTGCTCCAGTGTTTCTTAAGACCTCACTCACTGATAAACAGTGTGATGATATTTCAATGCTGGTTTCTTGGAAGTCTATTTGTCTGCTGTTTTAGTGTATTTTCTATGAAAAGTCATAAAATAACATTTTTGTTTTTAATGTGTAGCATTCTACAGTAATTTGTCTCAGTGTAAATTTATAAAAATTTATATTGCTTGTAATTCAGTGCTTAGTGAGCCTCTCACCCTCTTAGAGAAGTATTTCCCTTTTGGATAGATTCTTTTTTGTGTGTTAACAGTGGTATTTTAGTTTTTCAAAAGCACTTTTTTTTATACTCTTTCTCTTTTCTAATCCTCTGTCCTCGTGCTAAGTAGTTAGAACTTCTTGTATTTCAAGAACATCTTGAAATTCTCTGAAGATACTTAGACACACACATACACACAAACATCACTTTATGGTAACATTATTTGCCTTTGAAGACAGGTATTTTTTTCTTCATTTATTCTGCTCTTTCCTTCTATACTGACACACTTTTAAAAACCTAGCATTCAAGTATGAAGGAATAAAAAGTTTGACTAGAAGTTATACGTTAATGGGCAGAAATTAGCAGCTGTTAACTTTTTTTTTTAGTGGCTGGTGTTATGCTGTGATAAAGAGGACTCTAATAGGAGGTGGGTCTATACACACCAACCGCTCTGTTTGTACCCTGAGAATACAATTGCTTTTTTAGGAATATTTTGTGTTAGGAAGGAGGACTTTATTTCCCTTCTCTTAGTGGTATTTGTAGATGTGTGTATGTATATGGGTTTGTACACAAGGGTTTATGAGAGAGAACTAAATTAACCTTAAATTTTAGAACCATTTTTACCCCCATTTCCCTTTCTAATTCATAACTGATATTTTAAATTGGAGGTCTGCATTCTCATGTCCTTGTCTACACATGTCTCTGGCAGAAGGAGATATTGTGTGAGTGCGCATGTGTGTCTGTGTGTGAAAGCCACGGGGGGAAGGGGAAGGTCATAGTTGTGTGTTATTGATTTCTCCCTTCAACAACACCATGAGTCCTATTTTTTGGAACTATTAAGAAGAATTGTGAATATTTTATAATAAAATTAAACACAGTGGTTTCTCATTAGATGGTACAGTAGATTTACAGTGGCATGAGGAAGATTTTTTAAAGATTTTTTTTTATTTTTCAAAGAGCTCACATAGCTGTATTTAATGCAAAGAAGAAATTATCTGTCATTTTCCCCCTACAATTGCGTTAAATTGCCAAGAGTGACTAATTAAACAGAGATCATGGGAACAGCAACACCTCCATCCATTATTTATGCAAACATTTGTAGAGCAGAAAATTGTAAATTAACATTATATCAAGTTTTATAAATATTGTCTCACTTGTGTTTACACATCAGCATTAGATTTGGTGAGAATATTGTTAGCACATATAATTAAAGATCAGAAGGTTTCCTACTTGGCATGGGAAGTAAAAAATGAGCAGACAAGAGTAAGTTATTCTTTATAATTAACGTTTTTAAAATTTTTATTAGAAGAGATATTTCAGGTAAGTACAATTCAAGTTTTAAGCTGTGTTAATTTAGTTTTAATGACTTCTGATAGGGAGTCATTTAAGTCTGACTATTCCGCATTAGCTATATTTCTTTTTGAAATGCATGTTTCAGATTAGAGTTTAACTTCCAAATAATGAAACTATAAAAATTGATTATGTATTAATCAGAAGTGGATTTAGAATATTTTTCCTGGGAACTACTTAAAGAGCTAGCCCTGAAAGTTGTAATTACAGCAAACATGTGTATTTTGCCAGCAGAAATATTATTTTACTGTTGACCGGAAAGGTATCTGCAGTGGGGAGCCCAGAGACATGGGTGCTGACTGTGTGCATCGGTCTATGTGCCCCCTTACGTAGGGGTCTTCAGCATTGGTGGATTTGGGAATCCATGGGGGCTTCCTGGATACACCCCCATGGATTCCAAGGGACAACTTAAGTTTCGTGGGAGCGAAAAGTTATAAATGGATTTTCAATGACAAGGGGTGGCATTGTTCAAGGGTCAGCAGTATATAAATATATATGCTTTCTTTCAATGGGAAAAATGGATGTACAAATAAAACACTATTAAATAATTGATTAAATGAGTGAGTGTATCTTTAAAGAAGATAAATGAGAAGACTGACACGTGGGTCTTGGGATCCAGTTGTCCCTCAAACATGCTCCGAATGTTTGTCTATCTTCATGTGAGGAGACAGTAAGCACAATCCAAGCTGTAATTGCACAATGGCACTTGTTTTATTAATATAACAATTACAAGGTATTGTAAGAAGACTGTTAGATAAGGGAAACTATTTTTATCTCTTATACTATGATCTCAAAGTTGCAGCAGTTTGTGGGGAACTGGTGTGAAAATAGATTTCATGTAACAAATTAGAAACAGATTCCATTTCATCAAGACTGAAAGAGATTTGGGTGATCCTATGTCTATTTCCTTTGTCTTTTTCCTCTGGGGCCTTTGTGGTCATTCCCCTGGGCTGATAACCTACTGCCTCTTCCTTTCTGTTTATTCATTCCTTTTTCTTGGGATCTTGAATAACCTCAGTTTCTGGTAACTTGACCCAATAGAACCTGCAGAAATACCCTGTAAGGTATTATTTTTATAATGTTGATTACATACAATTTAATACATTGCAGTTTTAGTTTACCAGTTTTAATTCTTATGACTGATATTCCCTTTAATGCCATTTTAATTTCATTATGTTTGTTTTATTTTGACTGTTTTTAATTGCTTGTTTTATATCCTATGTTAATTACTTTGTTTCTCTTATAAATTAATTTTCTCCTTCGCTACTCAAGGGAATTTTTTATTTTCTTACACAGTACAAGGAAAACCAACAAATTCTACAAAATATAAACTTTGGCTTCAAGGAGGAATATTTCAACTTACTATGAAAATATTTGCTTGGTAATAATTATATATTGACAAAGCAACATGCAAGGCACTGCATACAGTTTTAAAAATCAGATAAGAACCGTATTGACTTTCTGGAGCTTAAAATCAAGTAAAATATCATAAGTATACATTTAATTATATTACAAAGTAAAATGACATGGGTAGAGAAGCCACAAAGACATGACGTTCAGAAGATTAAGGACAGAGATAGTAGGGAAGACAGAGAAAGGATACAAAGCTATGTTTAGTTTAGGTGTCTATGAAGGCTGTTGGTATAATCTACCACATAAACAGGGCAGGGAGCAAATGAAGACCCTAACATAACATGCCTGAGTTTTTCAGAATGCTGCCTCTGCCATCAAACAATTTTAGTCCTTGAGAAAGCTATTCAACCTCCTTAAATGTCAGCCACTTAGCTGAAAAATGAGTAATAAAAAGCTACCTTCTTTAGAAAGCTGCCATAAAGTTTAAATGAGATCAATGCAAAACACCTTGAAAATTTTATATACTATGTGTTTCCTAGCTTTTTCATTTTTGGGGGGTGAAAATCTGAAAGAGTCATCTTGGAGTTAATGTTAGTATGAACACAGATTTCATTCCAGGCAGGTATGGGTAGATTAGGTTTATGAGAGAATCTACTTATATAATTTTTCTCATGTAAAATTAAAGGGGAAATAAACATATTATGAGGTACATAGTTGTGGACAAAAGCCTTACTGAAAGTCAATACCCATTTATCATAAAACTTTGTTTAGCAAAGTAAGGATAACACGACACTTCTTAAAGCTAATAAAGAACAGCATAGTACATAATAGTAAAATGTCAGAGGAATATTTTTGCAAAAGTAAAGAATAAGAACAAGTGTTTTCTTTTTCTAATTACTTAAATTTAACATTACGTCCAGGCCTTAACCAATTCGGGAAGACAAAGATAAGAAATGCTGTGGGGACTAGAGAGAAGGAACAATGCTGTTATATACAGGGCAGGGCAAAGAGTAGGCTTACAGTTGTTTGTATGGAAAATAATACATTAATTAATAATAATACTACATGAATAAACTCTGTGTTTTGCATACTCACAACAGTAAACCTACTTTTGCCTTACCCTGTATACTGACAAGAGTGGCTATGTTTTTAAGTACGTTTCTCAACTACAAAATCATTTTTAATTAATTACATCTCTATTTACTGGATAAAAAGAATAAGATAATACGATTTTTAAAAGATAAATGTTGCAATATGATGTACATAAGAATACATTTGACAAGAGATGTCCAGTCCTTTATGGTAAAAATTGTAAACTTTTTTAATGGCATAGGGTGATATAAACAACTGAATAGATACATACTGTGTTCCTGCATGCACGAGAAGGATTTATTATCAGAAAGATGTCAGTCAGTTCCAAATTACTAAATTCATTGTGATGCTAATTGAAATCTGTTTTTTTTTTCCTGGTGGAACTTGACAAGCTGATTTGAAAATATATGAACTAGCCATGACTCAATGGTAGTTCAATGGCAGTTCAAGGGCAACTGGAAGGAAGTACAAGGTGGACATTGATGCAGAGACACAAGCTGAGACACACTGTAAAACGGTGGGGACTGAGATGCTGGGCTTGCTCTGCTGAGGGCAAATAATCTCTGCCCCAGAAGAAAGAGCCCACACATGGACCCATGTGTCTTTGAGCACTTGATATTTGACACTGGTGGAATTACCAATCACTAAAGAAAGAGCAGGTTAACCAGTGATGCTAAAGATGGATTTCATTTTTAAAAAATACACCTTTGCTTCACATCATAGGCAAAACTCCTGGATGTTAAAAACTTCTATGTAATAAAATTTCAAAATTTTAATATAAAATAAAATTTTCTTCATGACTGGAAGATACAGAGTATATATTAAGTGACCTAAAAACAGATAACATAGAAAAGATTGTGATAATTTGATTATATTAAAGTTTATTGCTTTACCTGAAAAGATACCGTTAGAAAGAGTAAAAGCCATAATTTGGGCTGGAGAATATATTTAAAAAGTAAATAACTGGCAGAGAATTGGTGTATATACTGTAAAATGCCCTCCTATAAATCAAAAATATGATGCAAAAATGCTGAATTATAGAAGTGGCAAATACACAAACTCACTTTCTTGGGGGGGGAAGGGAATGTATAATTCATTAATATATGGCAGTTCAACTTCCTCAGAAATTATGGAAATATAAAATTATTACTACAGTTAAACACCTCTGATGTTCCCAAACTAGACAATAATTTAACACACTCTTGGGAAGGATGTAAAGAAATAGGAAATCCCATAATTTGCTTCTGGTAAAAATGTAAACTTTTGCTGCCAATTTGAAGAACAATTTGGCAAGACCTAGTAGAACGAAATATGTGTGTGCTCTGTGACTCCCACACCCAGGGCCCAAAGAACAACAAAAACCTAGAGATTCTTCCAGAGGGCCTGCGGAAAAACACTGAAGAATGTGTCATTTTTGCTATGGCGCAACAGTAACAATGACGAAACCCTGAACAACGGAAATAACCAAACCGATGCATTTGGTACACTCATTTCCGGGAAATCAAGCTAGTAGTAAAAATGGTGAACTAAGTTTGCATTTATCAAATTGGATTAATCTACAATATACAAAGTGGCACTGAAGGAGTCTTCAGGAAGCCATAGGGAACGCATCTTACAGGAGCTTTTCTTCACGGAATACTCACCTCCTTTTGATTCAACCTTCACAACGGCAGCAAAAAACTATTTTTTGTTTATCCTGTTTCTCTTTCTTATCTTGTTCTTCTATCTTCCTTCAAGGATCAGAAGAATGATCTTCTTTTCCTGTTTGTCAATCGGGAACTTGTTGACAACTTTGTTTAATTCTTTCTCACTGTTTGCAATTGGTTTCCCTCCTCCTAAGTAATCATTCACGTGGCTTAAACTTAGTGCGAGAATGGCGAAGGGATTTCTTTTATGGAGGGAAGATGTATCTAATATTTTGTGGATATTTCTCATATTAGGGGTCCTGGGCCTTTGGAGACTGTCCTAAATAAACACGAATTCATTCTCAAACTCCCTGTTCTCGAATCTCTTTAGAAGAAATAATGAGTCTAGTTTGCCCAGATCCTCATTGTGTTTATAGTTTTTGCTGACTCTGGTGTCCACGGAAGGCCAGTGCGTTTTCTCCAGGCTGGTTTTTGTGCCTGTACAAAAACAGAAGGAAACATGTACTTCGGTTTCAATGTCTACTCCTTTCTCAAGGGAATCAACCTGGGTGAACAATCGGACAACGGATTGGAGGGAGGACTGGTGTGAAGTGGAATGGGTTTTTTGTAAAGCACCTGAAAATAAATCTCCCATGTTATTACAAATTATACAAGCCTTTCAGTCTATTTCCTGTTTTTATTAATGATAAGTTCCTATCCCTCTAAAGGAAAATTCTTCCCCCATCGCCTGGATTTCAGCCCAGCCATTCTTTATATTGACTGACAGCGAATGACGGCTTGTTCAAATTGCCTCTCCAGTTATTTGTTATTTTGATCTCCGTGTTCAAAAGATTATGTCAGGGGGTAGGGTCACATCAAACTGACACATTAATCTCTTCTGAGAGATTGATTTTTGACTTAAAATCCTGATAGTTGATAGTTACTTAAATAATAGTCAATTCAATACTTATAGACCATTTGTAATGAGAAGGCACAGTTCTTTGTGCTTTATCTGTGTTTATTCCAGGTAACCCTACCACATTTTGTTAATATTGCTATCTTACGGAGAAGACTGGGGGTCAGAAAGGTTAGGTCACTTGTCTAAGGGTTCATGACCAGACAGTGGTGGAGCCAGAATCAGACCCAAGCAGCGTGGTCTGCAATCTGTGCTTTCAACAATACACATCCTGCCATCCTCAGATGGATTCCTGAATCTGATAAGTTGTATTTCCTAATCAAATAAAATTTCTGAATCTAAAACTTTTCACAAGACCTTCGAAGGATGAATTTGCCAAGTACGTTCTGTTCTGACCTGGGAAAATCCACTTTGGTGGCCAGCCTTGTTACTCCAGGCGGCAGGCCTCCGTATTTCCTGCACTGTTGGCGGTTTCTTCAAAGATTTATGCCAAGGATACGTACAGATGGCCAAAACGAATGAAAGATAAGACAGTACTTATTAGCCTTAAAATCAGCGCCATGACTGTTGGCCTGAGAGCAGATTCCAGAAAACGAGTTAGCCAAAAATATCTGCTTGAGTGGTACCTGGCAGCAGGGTATGTACCAACCACTTGATAAGAAGGGAAAGAACAGAAGAAAATGGGTATGTCAGTAAGTAGGGAGAGAAAAATATTGAAGAAACAGTTTTACATAAAAGTAACAGATACCACTAAGGAGAACAAGATTAGCTATAGAGCAATATGGAGGGGGGTGTATCAGGGTTGGAGGCCAATCTGCACAGAGAGAGCTGCTGGAGTTCGGAAACACAGCAGAATACCGGTGTCTGGGGTTAGCAATCCTTTCAAGACAACCAAGAGTAGGGAGATTAGCATTTTCTTGAAGGCATGATGGGCGAGGACCCAAGTGAGAAGCCATCCTGGAGTGTGTCCTGGAAGATTGGAAGTAGGCAAGGCACTGAGAGCAGGGAGCGCGGGAGTGTTGAGTTCTCCGAGTGGTGTGATAGGGGAGAATTCAAATGAGAAACACGCTGAGCGTGTGGAGTGAGAAGACAAGGCGGCAAAGGTTCTGAAGCTGGAGGGTTTAGTCTTCTCTTAGGGCAATGAGAAGGACAACGAGGGGAAGCAGCCCAGTCACAAAGAAGAATTTCACCTTTCATGAAATTTGTATTATGATTGGCCCAGTTTGAAGAATTTATTGCAATTTTAGTGTTCAAGAGACAATTTCACACAAATACATGTCAAATTGAAAGTAATATAACTAATGTGAAAAGATGTGATTTTTTTCAATGCTGTACAAAGCTACTCAGTAACTGGTGTGCTGCAGTTTATTCTATCCACGCATAATGGAAAATTACCATGATGATATATCTTCTTGGGCTTCTGTATCATAAATTTAGCTTTCTTGCCTGCACTTACTTTTGTATAATGATACTTTTTTAGCACCGCGTATCTTCATCTAAAAACTGCAATTAGATTATTTTATTGAATTCCTAAATAAGGAAATGGATTTCATAAAGTTGGGAAATTCTTTTGAAGACTGTTTTAAGGACAAAATGCCTTCTTAGAATAAATCGCCTTGGGCTTTGTATAATGAAAAAATTCTTTATTTAAATAAAGGGAAGGGGCATAGAACAAACAATATTCTCCTACTTAAGTTCTCCAATTTCATGAAAAATTCCTCAGAGATTTCTCTAACTGGTATAATAGGAGATAATTTGAATGAGAAACATTAATGGCCTTGCAGCTGACACTCTGTTGGCTTGGTAGATTAGTGAGACAGATATGCTGGTCCTCTTTTGTTCTGGGGGACCCTGAATTCCCCCCTCATGCTCTCCCTAGCAGTAGGGAGACCGAGAGGAACTACTGTGGACACCTACTCAAAGTTCATGTCCTTTGATCTCCTGTCTGGCTGACGGCCTCTATAGTGATTATCGCTTAGCAAGATCCCTGTTCTGTTTCACGTATATAGTTCTCTGTCCCTCCTTCTGTCTCTCTCCCTCTTCCTCTCTCTCTTTCTTGTCATGCTGCTAGAGGGCTTTCTGAGATAAAAAGAGAAGCATGTTTATGAGTGTTGGTAATCACTGACAACTTTTTATTTAGTAGAGTACCAGTACTGTGATAGTTGGCAGTGACCATATAGAAACCTAGTATTTAAACAAACTTACGGAGAATGTGTTGCTTAAAGCTTATCCTGCAGGTTAAAAATTTTTTGCATGTTCTCTTGGTGTCTGTCATCAGGCAGCAAGGTCTTAACAGACTCCTAAGAGTGAGTAAAACAGAATAGTCTCACTATTTTTGTTACTTTTCGAATCCCCAAAGAACACAGCTGACAACGGGGGAGGAATTAAGACTGGCCATAGAGAACGAATGTGAGCATTTTGTTTAGCACGTGTGATCTTCCCGATGTTATAGTCGCAGAGTTCTTCCTATTTCCTTCTGTAGATGCAGAAAGTAAGCATTATTATTATTATTGATTATGCTATTACAGTTGTCCCATTTCTCCCCCTTTATTCCTCTCTGCCCTGCACGCCTCCTCCCACCCACATTTCCCTGCTTTAGTTCATGTCCGAGGGTCATACGTATAAGTTCTTTGGCTTCTACATTTCCTATCCTATTCTTAACCTCCCCCTGTCTATTTTCTACCTACCATTTATGCTTCTTATTCTCTGTACCTTTCCCCCCTCTCTCTCCCCCTTCCACTCCCCTGCTGATAACCCTTCATGTGACTCCATTTCTGTGATTCTGTTCCTGTTCTAGTTGTTTGCTTAGTTTGTTTTTGTTTTTGTTTAGGTTCAGTTGTTAATAACTATGCATTTGTTGTCATTTTACTGTTCATATTTTTAATTTTTTTTCTTAGATAAGTCCTTTTAACATTTCATTTAGTAAGGGCTTGGTGATGATGAACAGTAAGCATTATTATGACGAATGCTATGCTATTTGACAAACACCTAGAGATTACATAAGTGATATGAAGTGAAATAAGTCTTCTGATTCTAGCCCTAGCTCTGGTACTTCCCAAAGGAGCTGTGGCAACTAACCCAGGACGCTTTAATTCCACGTCATCACTCAGTGTGCAAGCACAGACATGCCCTGCACCCACTCTATCCTCCAGGAGGCTGCCTGAACAAATAATCAAGAGAGTGAGTGACACGGATACAATCCACTGATATTGTGTAAAATGATAAGAAAGTGCATGTTTTGCGTGTCTTTGTGGTCAGGGTATCTTACAAATGATAAAAACACTACAGTATACTCTTTGGGATTAAAATCACCTTTGGATTACTTCTTTTAAAAAATATTTTATGTCTATACTTCACTTTCAATAGACCAAAGGAGAATACAGATGCCAAAACATTCAAAAAGGTAAAATTTGAGGTACCAGAGAAGTATGTTATTATCAGATTTTATTGGACACAACAGACAGCCAGTCTGATAAAGAATGCATGTTCTCCAATTATTTACATGCTTCACAGAAGCAAAAATAGTGAATTGATTAGAGAAGTTACATTCTGTAATGATAGCAATATAATTTATTCGGTCAGTAAATGCTAAAGACTATCTTTTTTAAAATAGCATTCTGCTTCTGGTTATTTTTCATGTGGAAATAATATAAATTTTAAAAATGTATTATAATTTGTTTTAAACTAGACATTTTTATAGTGCAGTTATTAAAATATAATGCTCTTAGCCATTATTGAGTTGTTTTAATACATTCAAGTGCTTCAACAGGCATTTTCATGTTAATTTATGTAGAGTCCATGATTTATTAATTCACATATTAATTATGTAAAAACATATTTTAATTCATTTGTTTACATATATACTTATTATTTATTTAATAGACTTATTTGGTAATCCAATATGAATCAGGCCTGAGCTTAAACTACAATATAAATGTGGTTGGAGTTTTGGCCACAGGAAAAAAAAATATTATTAACATATAAATCAGAAAAATCATAAAATAAATTTAACCCTTTTTTGGTTGTAGAAAATGAGGTATTGTGGGTCTGCATACATATATATATATTGAGGAATATATATTTGAATTGAGTGACTTTATCAAAATGTTCTAGCTAGTATGAAGTCAACAATCTAGGGCGGTCATTAGACACCTCTCTGCTCTCATTTCAGACTTGATTTCCTTAGCATGTGGATTTCAAACATATGGGGGTAACAAAAGCTGATAAAACCTGAAATATGAAACTTCTGGAAAAATAGTAATTTTATTTAAATAATTTCTAGATATATTTACATAATTTTCTACTATGTTTATTTCCATCATCGGTCTTCTTTTTGCCCAAAACATTTTGACAATCTGTTTGAAGTCAGACATTCTCTCTAGATAGTTGAATATATTGATAAATAGATGGATATAGCTCTGGCTCCCCTAAATAGGAAGTAATGCAAAGTTAAGTGTCAAAGGGTATGGAGTATGATACAGGAGAAAAAAAGGTAAGAAATAGTAATTTTCTCTATTATATCCTCAGTGCTTATTTTACATTCAGAGGTCAACATTGGTAGGGGAAAGTGGACATCGATTTATTTCTCTGAATAGAAACATGACTCTACATCACAAAAAAAGGTTGGTCAAAATCTCCATCAGAATTTTAATTGAGTATGATCTTTTCCAATTAGTTTCACAGCATGTCGGAGAAGTCCCAGGCACACTAGCCAATGAGCCCTAACTCAAACAGGGCGTTAATTCCTGTACAATCAAGGTGCTGAACCGAACCACAATTAAGCTATGAGTTATCCTTTTGAGTTTGAGGGGGTACACTACTTAATTTTATTACAGGAAACTGAATTTTAATAAGTATCCTTCAGTAATAGAAGTAAGTACCAATTTATATACAATGAAACTAAATAATATTGTATGTCAACTGTAATTGAAAAAATAAACTTTTTAAAAAAATGAGCATTAAAAATATACAAGTCCCTTGGCATTACTGTAACAGTTAATCAGTAAAGATCCCAATACTGTTGATGTTATTCCCTTTTCCAGATAAAGAAAATAGAAACATATCTGAGAAAAATGATTTGCCTAAGGTCAAAGTTCTACTGATGTGTTGATATAGAAGTCTAGATAGAAAAATACTCTTAAAGCTACAGTAAATCTTTAGAACTATGTAGTAAAAGATTATATAGCATCACTACAATTTTGACAATAGTAAAATATGGGGAACTAGGCCCTACTGTATTGGTAAATTGACATTGTTTATTAGGGCATGCACATAATCTTTCATGTAACAATTTATATTATAGACTTTTTTCACATATTATTATCAGTTGCACTAAAGATGTTCATTAATCAAGATTCCTTAGAGCATTATTTGTAATAACAAATACAAAACACAAATAGTACAAATATCCTTTCATAAAGGGCTAATTTAATTATTGATGTCCAATAAGTCTCTAATATATATTGTGATCTAAATAAAAAAAAAACAGGATACTGAAAATGTGATAGTACACTCCCACCTGTATATAAATGAAACCTATAATTAATTATAGGTAAATGTTATACACTAATATATATGACCTTTTTGATAGGGATTGTATTTTGAGAATGCAATAATGGGTATAGGTTGGAAAAGTGGCTCTCCTTTTATATACATTTTAACATTTTACTTTTTACTATGTACAGGGGTTATTTAATGATAAAAAGGTAGAAAATAGTAATATTAATAACAGTGACTTTCATGTTACTATAGGCTAATTGCTGAACTAGTACTTTATATTTAATGCAATTTAATCCTCAAACCACTGTGCGGAAGGTAGCTTCATTGCCCTGGTTGTACAAATGAGAATAAATAGAAGGGCAGAGAAGTTAACCAATTAGCCATGGTTTGCATGGCCAGGTTTCTGGGGGTAGAAGTCCAGCTGTGTCTCACCCCTAAGCTTGTGCCCTCAACTACTGCACTCAGATTTTACTCATCAAAACAATAACTCCTGGGGGAGAAGAGAGCTGATGTGACAAGATCATGACCGATTTTCATGTGACCTTTTTTGCCTCACACTAATATGTGGAAGGAATGAATGATTTTGTATGAATTAGGAACAAATTAGCATCAGAGGAAATTAAGTAATCCTTCTTTTGTCGGTGGATATGACCCGAGTTTTCGGGTTTGTTGTTGTTGTTGGTTGGGACGGAGAAGGACCAGTATCGATTTGCAAGTCTCAGGTTCTCTCATTTCTGAAATGACTTCCTCCTGCAAATTGTCTTGAGTTGTATCCGTATGACTTTCCAATCCTGGTGCAAAGAGCTCGATGCATGTTGGTCCTAAAACAGGTAATCATTTTAAATATAGTTTGTTTTACTTTTCTCTATGAGAGACGAACATTTTGACATGCTCATCTGTTCTTAAAAGCTCATCGTAGTAGCGGAAGCATCTGTGAAAAAAACCAAACAGCTGTGCATCTAAATATAGAAAAAGATTCAGTCTTTACAACATGAAGGTTGGAAATGGGCTGCTGCTCAACATGTGAAACTGGAAATGCTATATGCTATAGAATTTGCCATTTTAGAAATTGAACTTAATGCTAATTTATCTGACGGGAAGATGCTTATCATTCATAGCCACATGTACTGCACTGTATTTTTCTAGTGTGAATATGTCCACATGTGACTGATACTAAAGAAAAGTAATAAAAGATATACTTCATTTTTATTTGTTTTTTTTAAATAGATGTGACATGTCAGGGCGTGAAATACTGCCATTTAAATGGTAAAAGAAGAGCAAAGTTTAAGGAAAATTCAGCTAAAACAATCCAATTAATGTGAACCCAAATTAAGCACTGTATTTTAAAGAAATATAATAAATTAAGTTTTTCCTTAAAAATATTTTCATTTATTTTCTGAAAATAGGGTTGTATCAATTACCAGTTTGTTTGTGCACAAAATCTTATTTGAATTACATTAATATTATGATCATGTGAAAAAACAATTTATTTAAAAAATCTGAAACACATTTTCAATCACTACCAGTATATTGAAACCCAGTGCAGGGCTTTGAGCAGCACTTCAGTCCATGTTGGAGGACAAGACCTTCTCTCCCACGGGCAGAGTTTGGGGAGAACCTGTGCCAAGGAGGAAGACTGGGCTTCTTCCTTTTTCCCCTGACGTGACTCACTCGGGTTGCTAACTGAAGGTTCACTGCCTCTGGAGCTTGCTTGTGTGAAGGGAGAAAGTCCAAGAGATTTTTAAATTTGCTGATGGCTTTTATGCTCTTTAGGTCTGGTAATCTTTTAAAGTTGATTCATCTCATTCGTGCTTTTGGGTCCATTAAACGTGTTTCTGCTCCGCTTGTCTTGGTCCCACCTCCGCCCTTGTTTCCTGGTGGCGCACTTCTTCAGTACTCTGGTTGTTAGTCTGTTGACTTCTGTCATGCAGAACAATGGTTTCTGACTCAGCCTTTTCGCTTAGCATGTTTTAGAGATGTAAGACCTTCAGCTTTCTCGAACGTGATAAAAACAGTGATCTTCTGTGCTTTAATGAAGCTCTCTAGTGATATCACAGAAGGCCCCCTCACTAGGCTTTGGATCCCAAGGTAGCTTGATGGCGGTGGTGAGGAAGGGGCATTATGTTCTGACAAGAGCTTTCTCCAAAAAGATATCTCTAGAAGTACTACTTTGTTTTCTACATCTTGATTTTTTTTTTAATTTTAAAGTTGGGAAGTAGCCAAATAATATGAATCAATTTACTTTTTTATTGCTATTACTTATTTATCTGTAATTCAGCATATTGAAAACTGTCTTAGACACGCTTTGAGGTATTATGTCTATAGTATTGACATGTAAGGGAAATGACACCCCACTGTTTTGTCCACAGTTCCATTTTTCCAACTGATATATATGTGCACATTGTGTGTGCATACAAATGATATTAAAATATAGTTGGTGTTAAAAACATGTTTTTTCTCATGTTCAACTTCAGATCATAATGATTTAAAAAATAAAATTATACTAAATAGATCTTATATGAATGCAATAGACGCATCTATCATTTATATAGTTTTATTCTCTTTACTCAGAAGCACATTTATTGAAGATATTTACCATACAAGTTAAGCACATCTTCAGCCATTTCTCTGTGAAATATTTTAATCAAATATGGAACGTAATTATCCTTAACCGATGCAACATGA
This sequence comes from Tonatia bakeri, assembly GCA_004024845.1. Lineage (NCBI taxonomy): Eukaryota > Metazoa > Chordata > Mammalia > Chiroptera > Phyllostomidae > Tonatia > Tonatia bakeri. Next base: position 118,377 of record PVIA01003770.1, read on the forward strand.
CTATTTTCAGTAACATGGTGTCTTTCCTTCCTCTCTTCCTCTCTATACAAATGTTATTACTTAGGTGAAAATGACTCAGTCTCTAAAAGTGTGTTTATTGTCACACAGCCCATGCTCATTGTGCTAGAATGCATGATTGGTTCTCCACAAAGATAATGTCTAGCTGCATAATGCAAAGATATTAATCACATCCATTTATAATAACAACCTGTTACTTCAGTGAGCAATAAGAGAGGGTATAATGCTAATTCTATGTAGGATGCTTATGTAGTTTAATACATCATTCAGAAATTTCAAGATAAATGATCTTTGCTAGTAAGTCTAGTTAAAACCAGTACTTGGGTGAAACCATTTGTGATTATAATTAGTATATTTTATAGCACTAGAAAACGTCATGGGAGATTGCATTTTCTCCCCAAATTCACAGAAAATCAAATAAGACCTTTATTTTATTTATATTTGTATATAAAAGTAGTTATAGATTCAGAGGAAGTTAAAAAGAATAATACGGCATAGCTCCACACAACCTCTCATCCTGGTTCCCCCCGGGGTGAGAGCTGGTATAACTGTAACCACAAAATCAAAGTTAATAAATAGACAATAATACAGTCCATAGGTCATATTTGGGTTTCATCCATTTTACAAATACATATGTGTAAGTGTTTATAGTTCTATTTATGTACAAATTTTTATAATTTTAACCAAAATCAAGATGCAGAACTCCTAATATAAGAAGTATCAATGAATTTGTGAACACTTTTATTGTGTTCCAACTTCAAAAGTAGATTTCTATTGTGTTTTATATTCTAAATGAAATATTATGTTCTCCTAAGCCTTCCCTAAGCATCGTATTTAAACTGAGTGTCTTACCATTTATATTTCTCTGAAAGATTTATTTGCTTGTCTATCAACATTTGTGATCTATTTTTGAAATGTATTTAAATCAAAAATAATTTTGGCTTTGTCTACTAGGAGTTAATGAAAAGAGGTTCATTGGTTTGTTTCTGCCTCTCTAGTACCTAGCACAGCACTGGTAGAGTAGCAGCCAGTATTTAAGAAGTATCTATTTTAGGAATAAATGCAAACTGATATTTCATTTGAACATATTTTCTAGAAATGCATGGTGGTGTGTCTTTGAGAACACCTCTTATGGAGAAAAGTTGGAGGATTTGGTTGTCCCAAATCCAGTGCAAGTCACTGCAGTTATTTGGGGGTTGGAGAGTAAGTGTGAAACCAGACGAACAACAGGATACATTGAAGAAACACGGTTACACCCCAGAGTGATGCTGCGAACATACTGGTCGGCAATGCTGCGAACACACACGCTGGTCAGATCATGTTCGAAACGAGACGTCCAGTTCTGAGGGCACATTTTCAGAAAGATGGAGAATTCCACAAGAATGCCAAGTCACATGAAAATGTGACTCGTGAGACCCTGGAGGGAGCTGGGGACGCTTGGCTTCTCCAACCCTGGGGAACAAATGTAATTGATGTCTGCAGGTGCTGAGCAGCTGTCACATGTGAGTCTTTTTTTTCTCTCTGCTTTACTCAGAACTCTGGTTAGTAGTAATGTCCAAGATCGATTTTACAATCAAAATGATACCTAGGTAACCCAGAGTGATTACTCTAAGGGAAAGAAAGTTTTAATATTTCTGCCAGTTATTTCTTTAGGCTGCTTTAGTTGCTTCTTTCTCTTCCACCTGAGATGAGATTTGAAGGTTGTTTTTTTTTTTTCACCTTTGATGTTGTAATTACATTTACTTTCAGTGGTAAAAGTGGGTCGATTGAATTCATTTTCTTTGTTATATTAGTGATGTACTTATTAAGGTGTTAACTCCACTTTAGTCACCTGTAGTGTGGGAAATCTCAGAAGTACAGTGGTGAGGAAATCAGAGGAGACCCTGTGTAGCCGTTTCTCCTTGCCAGAGAATGCATCTAGGCCCTGGGTCAAGTCAATGAAAAGAAACCCAGCAAATTAATTAAAAATTGGTACAAATGTTTAGGGCAGTAACACTACTTGGTATGATCCCATAATGGTGGGTACAGGTCATCATGCGTTTGTCCAAACCCATGCAGTGTGCGCCGCCAGAGTGAACCCTAGTGTAGACTGTGGGCTTTGGGCGACTGTGATGTGTTAAGGTGGCTTCATCAATTGTACCAGGTGCCTTCGGGTGCGGATGAGGACAGTGGAAGAGGATGAGGATGTTTGGGAGAAGGGCACATGAGAAATCTCCGTACTTTCAATTTTGGCATGAACCTAAAACAGCTCTTTAAAGAAGTCTTAAAAATTAGTATAATGAATTATAAGTTTTTCAATATGCTATTTTTCAAATTTTCTAAATTTGCATGTGTATCAAAATTTTATTAACTATTTTTGAAATTTGTTACCAAATATATTTGATGTTAAAGAGTTTTGACATCCAAGATTATCACGTGGTTTGCCTGATTAGTTTATCTTTTAAGCATCTGATATTTATAGCATTGTCTATACATTTTTGAGGATTTTTACATTGATCTGTTTAAGTAGTTTTTTTTCTATGGTTTGTCATTTTTTTTGGTATATTTCAAATTGTGCTCACAAATTATCGGGAAGAAAATTAGTATCAGAAACCAAATTATGTGTCACATGGCTAGTCCAGTTGAATCCAAATTCATCTCTTCTTGATTGTCCTATTTTATATTTTTTTCATAAAGGCAAAATTTAGCACAAATAATAAAATAATAAAATCCTCCCCTTTTCCCTGTAGAATTGGACTCTTTCCAGAGTCTATTCCTAAACTTTTAGTCATCACTACATTTATAAGTTGTGACAATACTTAGGGACTAATTGGATTTTCAAGAATGAAGTCTGCTTCAGCATTAACTTCTAATAGTGTTAAATTTTGTTCAAAAAAACAAACCCAAACCTCTCAACATTTTTCTAAAGAAGCTTTACAAGTATATATTTTGGAAAGCCTCTGAGCACTTCTCCATGAAGTTACAGCCAGGGTGCCAGCTAGCACCGGGCGGGGACAAGCAGTCTCAGTGCTCCGTGCACGCGAGAACCAGAGGCTGTCTGGCCCCGTGTGTGCGGCAGCTTCCCCTGCCACACCGTAGAGCGCGCCCGGACAGACGCAGCTTTCTGGAGACAGCAGCGCTCTGCGCGTGTCCTTTCAGAAGCCGCTGTGAAGACGGTAACAACTTCCCAGTGACAGAATGCATATTTGGTGGTGAGAATAAATGTGTTGCGTGGCGTGTGTAAGAAAATGTAAAGTGTATAAAGTATGAAGAATATGTAAAACATGATGCAAAATAACTTTACTGGCCATGTTTTCTGCACTAAATAGCAGGTAAAGACCTGTAACTACTGTAATTAAAGCAACATTGTTTTATTCAATTTTATCTTGTTTATTTGAGTGCATGAATTTTCCACATCATCTCATTCTATGCTATGCAAGTTCTATTTTTCTTGCTTCTTGATCTTATTATTTATTAAAAATTAAGTTCTTAATCTTTGTTTGTTTCCTTGCTCAAATCCCAGTCTTTATATCAAAAGTTAAACATCAATTGATTTCTTAGAAAACCTTTGCTTCTATTCAATGATCGTAAATAATTTAAATATCAGAAAAATAACAATCTAGAAATAAAAAGTAATTACTGTCTTTAATGCCAAATAGCTTCAGATTTTCCAACTTGAGCATTGTTGTTTCCTGAAGTGCCTGTGTCTTTCTGACTCTCTTCAAATGCGTGGGGGTGTGGAGGTGAAAGGGTACAGTCCCACACCCAACTTCTCCTCACCCACTAAGTGGCTTCTTTTAAAGTAAACACAGGCGTCATATAGTTACCCATAAATATGCATGCATCTCTAAGAAATACTTTTTTTTTAAAGATTTTATTTATTTATTTTTAGAGAGGGAAGGGAGGGAGAGAGAGAGAGAGAGAAACATCAGTGTGCGGTTGCTGGGGGACATGGCCTGTAACTTAAGCATGTGCCCTGACTGGGAATCGAACCTGTGATGCCTGGTTCGCAGCCCGCACTCAATCCACTGAGCTACACAGCCAGGGTTCTAAGAAATACTTTTTAAAAATTACATAACCTGAATCTCATTATTATATCTAAAAAAGGAAAACACTAATTTAATATCAATTAATATCACTTCATGTTCACAAGTCTGGAAGAGAAAATAAATACAGCAGGAGTTCATGTTCTAATCACAATCAAATTGACGTGAACTAAGGGTGGGGGAATGCTGGAGGAAGGGGGGTACAGGGCAAAGGAGATAAAAGGAAGAAAAAGATGGGACAACTGTAATAATCAATAATATATACTTAAAAATGTCACAGTGCAGCCTTTATCAAAATTCTTGTCCCTTTTATTTTTTATTTTTTTGTGTGTTTAACCTGTTTATTTTTTTTCACATTTTTTATTGTTGTTCAAGTACAGTTGTCTCCATTTTCCCCCCTCCACTCCCCCCACCCCAGCCTTCCTCACCCCCACACTTGGTCCTACCCCCTTTGTCTTTGTCCATGTGTCCATATACATGTTCCTGAAAACCCTTTGTTTTCCATGTAAGTGTCTCAAAATTTTAATTTCTAAAGATGCTAATATAATTACCTTTTTTTTCAGTTTATCTGTGTATCTATCTAAATACACATGTTTATCTACATGTAATACTAATATTACTGTGAATATGGTCACTGAATACTGTTTGAGATTTCCTTTTAATTCTTTTTAGTGTCATTAAAAACAATTATTTTATGGTCAATTACTAAATTGATAATTTAGTTTTATTTTGGGTTTACTTATAGAAATTGTTTTAATTTACATTTAATTTTGTTTTATAATTGTGCAAAATAAATAGAAGGCTCTAAACTGTAATCTGTAAAAGAAGATACATTAAGAGACTGTACCTTCAACTTCTTCCCTAAGTCTCTGCTTCCACTCTTTTTTTTTTTAAAGATTTTATTTATTTATTTTTAGAGAGGGAAGGGAGAGGGAGAGAGAGAGAGAAACATCAGTGTGCGGTTGCTGGGGTACATGGCCTGCAACCTAGGCATGTGCCCTGACTGGGAATCAAACCTGCGATGCCTGGTTCGCAGCCCGCGCTCAATCCACTGAGCTACGCCAGCCAGGGCTGCTTCCACTCTTTATATAATTTTTATTAGTTTTTATTTCTACTTCCACTTGTAAAATACAAGCATTTATTGTGTACATATATATCAATAAATATATATTTACCTTTTTATATATACATTTGTCCCTTTCATAAATAAAAGGTAAATATAGTAACTATGATGTTTTTCATCTTTAAAATATTGAAGATTAGAGATTAATTTTACATGTTAATCTATAGTCATGTATGAAGACATTTCTCATACTTTTTAGAGATATATAGTATGCCGTTTCATGGATGTACCATGGTTTGTTCAACCAGTCCTGTGTAGACAGACATTTTGGTTATTTTTTTTTTTTGACAAATAGGATAAAAATAAATAGGCTTGTGCTTATGCCATTTCAGTTTTTCTATGACATTTTTGAAAAAGATTCTTGAAGGAGAGATTGCTTTCTAAAGGGACAAATCAATAGGCATATTTCTTAGATGTTACCAAATTTATTTTTATATATGATTAAAAACAACAGAGGCATGTGGATTCCCCTACACTATTTTCACGATTTCTGGAGCTGAAAAGGAATCCTCCAATTGGACACAAATTAAATAAGCCTGTTGTCATTAGGGGTTCAGTAGGTAGAATTTTCAACAGTGATGGTTACTTGTGAAAGGGACTCACATAATCATTCAGGCACCTTTCTCCCAGTAAGTGTTCTCTGGGGTAAGCAACAGCTTATCAAGAGATATGGTGGCATGTCAGTTTACTTGGTTTCAGGGGGTTTATCAATTTAAGGAAACTTTTTGAAATGGATCCACCCTTCACAGTAACGCAGATGCAGCATGAAGTCCATCACAGTGCTATTATCTAAGATCCGAGAGTGCAATATTTTAGGTTAACTCCTAGTTACTTTTATTAAAATGGTTAATCAGGGAATGGCCTCCCTGTACAACTGAGCATGTACATGAGGCCTGTAGAATTACCATACTGTTGTTTTTAATTTTTTTAACATTGTCATTGGGCCCTAATGGTGCCTTCATAACTGTAAGGTACACATGTTATGCTTTCTTCATCGCTGCCATGACCCGGTCCCCTGGGAAGCCTCTCAGAACAGCAAAGCCACTGGAGAGTTAAAGAGTGTAGTTGAGGGCAGTTCACCACCACCGTGCACCTGTCAGAAGCCCAGCTGGCTCGCACGTAACTGAACATAAGGCTGACTGGCTCTCTGCCCACAGAAACCAGTGTATCCTGAAGGGTGCCATATTGACAATTATGGATATGCAAAATTGTTCACACATTCAAGGTTAAGAGCTACTTATTTTGAGCTCATATCTTCATGCAATTCATCTGATGGCATATGGGGTCATTTCAGAGCCTCATTGCTAGAGGCAAGAATTGCTGTAGCAACTCACTTGTTCTAAATTATGGTTTATGTGCAAATAGTTTAAAAATTAATTATCCTTTTAGTTCCAGACCAGAGTTTTAAAAGATTACCAAGGGAAAATAATGTAAATTAACATCTGAATAGTAAAGAATAAATGTATTGATCAGAGTGAGGTGTGACAATGATGGATGATTTCTGCTGAATAAAAAAACCAGTGTCTATTGCATAATGATGTGCCATCAAATAACAAAATAGATCACTGCAAATATCTCTACCCTGGTGAATATTTTAAACGGGTATTGTTAGTATCTCACAATTTTTTTCTGTCTCTCTAAAAAGGCTCTAAGTTCTTTGAAGTAAGGGGCAATTTTTAGATATCTGGGTCTTGCTAGAGTGTTGAATAAATCTGTATTTGTTGCTTGCAAAAAAATGGCATGAGACTAAATAGTTGAAATTGTCCTCCTATAAGCCTTATAAGGAGATTCTCAATAGAATAATGAACTAGTTTCTGGATTCTACACTAAGATAAACTACCATACTGTACTTGGTGTTTTGTAGTTTTTACAGGCACTCTGGGCAGGGTCATTATTCTGTGTTTCCCTCTTATTAATCCACCCATTTGTCTATCTTTGTGTTTCTCTCTGGTCCCACTCACATTGTTTAGTGCTTTACTCAAAAGCACTTTTGTCTGGCACACACTGATACCATAAATTATTATTTGTGATAATTTATTTCATGAAACACATGCTTACTATTTTCTTTTAATGAATGAAATAAATTCAAGCTTGTGATTGCCTGGCTAACAGATAGGCAATCATATAGGATACCAGAAAAAAAAAAGGACCTGCTTAAAATAGAGAGGAAAAAAATGTATCTTTTTTTAAAAATCTGTATGTCATGTTGGTGTTACTAAGCCATTTCAATAAATAGCGCTCTTCTAAACTGTTCAACTGAGTTCTGAAAAATAAAAGGGGTGGTAGATGGAAAATAAAAATATTCCATTATATTTTCTAAAGAGTAGGTTGAAGGACCTAGATTATAGAGGAAACCAATAATGATATTCTTCATATCAAATATCAGAATTAAAAGTTACTGAATCAGTCAAAAGTACAGAGTAGACCTTCCCTGAACGGAGTATCTCTGAGGCTTTGGTTACTATCAAGACGAAGAAGCCCAGAGCTTAGCAAAGCATACCTGGTTAATTATTCCTAAATTTACCAATTATATAAATTACTCCATCTCCCAAGGGCAGAATAAAAAAGGCATAGAGAGAGGATAGGAATTAAGGTAATTCAGAACCTTCTTACAGAATAAAACATCACACAGAGAAGGATCTTTCTCTAACAACACTGTATAAGGTGAGTGAATATTTATGATCACTGGCTGAAAGAAAAACATATGGAATAAGTTTATACTGGATTTAAGAATGATGATCACTAACCATATTTTACTGAAGCAAAAAATTATATTTCCAAAGATTCTAATACTCAACCGGGATCCATATATAAAAGATGGGATTTTGGAGGCTGGGACTATTTTGATATTCGTAAATCTCCTCCCATACTAATGTCAGAGAGTCAGACTAGTTGAAAGAGGGAAACTACTCTCAATGCCTCTGCCAAGCAATTTCAGACAATTTGACTGATTTTTTTAGGTAGTAAGTTCTGAAAACAGAAACTGTTAAAAGCTATCTGACCTGAATTTATTCCACGAAATTTTATTCCCGTCTGAAAGTGTGTCTGTGATTTATTCTCTGTCACTGCCGTATCTACACTAATGCACCATTATGCATAGCTGATGTCTCAGATGAATAACCATCACTCTTCCTGAAGCCAGAGCTTTCTGATTACGTCAGACGTTGTCTGGCATAATCTATTTAGCCAGTCGATTTTACCTCCGTACTTTCTTATGATTCTGGAATAATTATTTAAATATTTACTCTTCTGTGTTTAAAATTTGCTAGAACAAAGAGATTATGCATGCAGAAAGTGCGCAGGAGGGTTGAAAATAACAAATGATACATCGAGCACAGCCTAATGTGGCTTTACTGGAGTAGAAACAGCGGTAATAAATCACCTGCCAATGTTGATAATAAAATACTGCATTGGCCTCCATCAGCCACGAGAGAGAGGTTAAATGTTATTTCTCACAATAACCATGTGGTCTTCATAGCTGACACCTCCAATATTAAATCCCATCATTATTTTCTATAGAAAACATTTGGTCTTATCCCTAATGGAACATTTTTATAAAGAACTACTTTGCAAATATCTATTATCCTTGAAATACCTTCATTCATTTTATGGTTATTTTACTCTATAAAAGTATCCCTTCTCTTTAGCGTAAAACTACTTTTATGTAATGGGTAGCTTTGAGTATTAAAATTTATTCTGGTCAACCGTCAGTGGCCTTTTAATGATTAGATTCATAAGAACTCAGTGTTGGTGTAGGTTGCAAATTGAAATATTATCCTAGAATAAGCTCAGTGATTTATTTTCTAGTTTATTTATTAAATCAAATCTCAATTTCATTTCTATTGCATTCCAAAGTACTTATTTTAAACACCAACCTATCTCTCTATACAACAATTATTTCCCTAATATGCTTTCTGTAAAGAATTAATTGCTATTGAGTGGGTTTGAAATGTATGTTGGACTCAAAGGGAAGGCATAAAATGCCTTAAGGAGATGTATACACACGGCTTATATTTATGGCTTATATTTAGGAAGGTACTAATATAGGTATACAAAGCTTCTCTTTGTAAACATACTGGCATATGTACACATAACCTTATATTTATGAAATAAAATATATTGTGATAGATACTTCCATCATTGGTTACCAGTGAAATCACACTCACTATTCACAACCCCACCTACACTTGCTTCTTTCCACTGGACATTTCAATTGCCCACTCTCCTTACTGACAGATGTCGAATTGAAGACCAGGTTTGACTTACAAAGCAGTTTTGGGCTCTAAGGGCCGTGTGGTATCCTTCCCGCACTCCCTCTGTTCAGGGACCCTGTGAAGGGGACACTCCTGTCAGTGGTCACCCAGAAAACACCAAGGTTTGTAGAACTAGTTGAATCTCCTGATATTCCCCCAACACTGATCTAAGTTCAGTCAGAGCAGCCCCAAAGGAGAGAGAGCACCTTCCTGCCCAGCCTGGTGCAGAAATCTGTTAATGTGACATCTAAAAGCAGCATGGCACGTGACCACTCATATCCATCCCTGAGCAGAATCAACAAGGATTTCTTTTTTTGACAACTCACCCTAAGGCCTTCTTTGAAAAGACACATTTCTTCCATAAAACCATCTTGTATTCATTCATGCCTTTAAATGATGTTTCTAAACTTGTCGCTGCAGAGATACTCAGACAACTGAACTTGAGAACAGTCTTTGCTTTCCACTACAGGGCTGTGAAGGACTTAAGAGCAAGGGCTGTTATCTTTCTCACAGCTGCATCCCCAGAACAATTCTTGGCACAGAATAGGTTATATCTCCAGGGTTGTTTCTGGCAAAGGTCTTTGGTTCTGTATGTTTCCTGGACTGAAAATAGAGAGGGTCAAATCCTTCTTAATTCTTACCATATCCCCAGCTCAATCCTGGCATTGAATATTTTTTTAAAATGTGAATACATTAATAGAAGAAGGACAATAGGGTAGTTTTTCTAAGGTGGCTCAGTCTATATAAAAAGATAATTCAATATGCTACATCATAGAAACTAAAAATAAAATATATATTTGAAATTATAACTTGAATTATCAAGTTTTGAAGTATGCAGAATCAGTTACCTTTTTTTAGGACAATAATCTTAGTGCCATAAAAATAATGGAAAACAACATTTATCCAGAATAAAGAAACTAGAACTCATTTATGTAAAGAGATTATAAACCTCATATTTTTTCTATAATTTCTTTTAAAAATTGTCATACTTTTTTTTTCTTTGCAGTAATTCTTGTAAGGACACTACTGACAGATGCAAAAGATTATTTTCTATTTGTTTTGTTTCTCTCCATTTAGTTGTCTTATAGTTGAATGTGTAACTGATTTTTAATCAAGAAATAATATCCTCTTAATATTTCTGTTTTATATTTTTCTATTTCACAGTTTTCTTATTCTATTCACCATGTATTCAGGTAACTTGGGAAGGGGAGGTACACAGATGCTCCAAATACACTTTATGTAAAAAAAAAAAAGAAACATAGCTGATACATAAATTTTATTTAAAAATTTACACATTTTAATGATACTGGACAGCCTCAAGTGGAAAAAGCAGTATAACCAATTATTTAACATAATGCAACATGATTTTTAGATTTCTCTGCACATATCTTCCTTTAGTTTCATATAACTATATTATATCTAGTAACAGCATATATAGATGCAGGCATTTCTAAATCACGATGTCCTAGTTAATTTTATGCATTAGCTTGACTGGGCCATGGAATACCCAGATATTTGGTCAATCATTATTCTGGGTGTTTCTGTGGGGAGTTATTGGATGAGATTAATCTTTAGATTGGTAGACTAAGTAAAGTGGATTGTCTTCCTTAATGTAGGTGGGTCTCAACCAATTATTTGAAGCCCAAAATAGAACCAAAACGCTCAACCAACTCTAATAAGAAGGAATCCCCTTACCTAATTATAAACCTAATTTTTTGAGCTGTGACACTGGTTTTTTCATGCCCTCCCACTGAAACTGAAGCCTTAGTTCTTCCTGGGTCTGAAGCCTCTGCAGCCTGCCAGCCTTGGGTTAGAACTGCACCCTGGGCTCTCCTAGGTTTCCAGTCGGCTGGCGCACCCTGCAGATCTTGGGACTTATAGCCTCCATAAAGTGAGAGATACTGTTTGTAAATATGGAGGATGGGGGGAGAGAGAGAGAGATGGAGAAGGGGAGATGGAGATGGAGATGGAGAGAGAGAGAGAAAGAGAGAACAAGAACCAGTAGGATTTACAAACAGGTTTTGTTTATCTGTAGAACCCTAACTAATACACACTGTAGTTGGTAATATGACTAGCCTGTAACTTAATGATATGTCAGTAATTATTCCAGGAGCCATAAGTATTTGAGGACTGTCTGGCTCAATATGAGAGGTATTGATCTATTATTTCAGGTAATCAGCATAAATTTTGGAAGTCTGAGAAATCAGCTAAGACTGATTGTGGAGGAATAAGAAAAATATATGCTGTAGTTAGAATTTGAAAAGTTTTAGTAAATACAAGAGTTTACATCTCAATTCTAAAAGCAAGATTTCAAGGTCAATTGCCCAGAAAGTTTCAATTACAAGCTTACTTTCAGTGGTTTTACAATATGAAAAACTAAGGATTCATTTAACATCAACCTTTGCCAACCTTTGGAAGGAATGGAAAAGGATTATGTGTGGGTCAGTTGCTGTATCCACTGCAGGAAGAGCTCTCCATGGTGTCTGAAATAGTTCAGCATCACAAGGAGTAGGTCATGTGTTCTTGCCTAGACACACACATCCACGATATGTTATAATGCCAAGCCCAGCAGAAACCGGAAACAGATAAAGGCTCATCCCAGACAGATGGGAGGGGGAGCCTCGTGCGCAAGGGAGTGAATCTTTATGACATGCATGGAGGAATCACAGAGTTCCTGAGAATTTTATACCAGTTTGGAATGACAGGGACAGAGAGAAGATGATGTCAAAGGTTTTCATACTCTCAAAATTCTACAGGCCAGGAACAGGCTGATGAAACTACTTGGCTTAAAACACTTGCCACACTTCTAGAAAAAGGAATGACTTTGAGGGTGGAGCCACAGCCTAGAGGGAGAAGCCATTAACCCATAGGGCAAAGCCTTGAACCAGAAACAATTATTTACAGGCCTTGAAACCTGGTCAAGTTTGACAGGCTGGAGTTCAAAATTTCTACAGACTAGTGATCCCTTTTTGCTCCCATTTCTCCCCCTTTCTCACCGGAGATGTCTACAACTGCTTTCCTAGGTCTGGCCCCTCATTGTGCTGTAGGAGCAAATAGCCTATTTGCCCATGTTTCCAGGTTTGCAGAGGTAGCGGTATTGTGCCTCAGGTGGGGTTACACCTAGGGCCTGCAGGTTTGGCCCTTGCCATTCTGTGCACCTGTGTAAGTCTATTTCCTAAGACCAATCTATTTCCATGTATTTACACACTCTTGTTTGTTCTGCTTCTCTCAGAGCCCTAACGCACTCTCACCATATTCTGTTTCAGCTATATAATAACTTTTAAAGAGTTCAATATAGAAACTTTACTACTACATGTCCCATCCCTTTAGGTGTGCTGTTATTGCTGTATACGAGCTATTTTTGTAGTTATTACTTTATATAATTTTATGTTTTTAAGGAATTTGAGAGAAGAAAGGAAGATAGTTTCTATTCATAGAGTTAGTTAAGCTTATCTTTATCCTTCTTGGTTCTTACCATCTCCTTACAGATTTGAGTTCCTGTCTGACATCACTTCCTCACTGCCCAGCTGTTCTGTCCCTGCCCTGCCCTCCTGCTGTGCGCTGTTTCTATAGTGAAAAGCCCAACAATACAATTTTACACTTGTTATATGTAATTGTTTTATAAAACTCTTAAGAGGGAAAAGGAAAAGAAATGTGGACTTGTATTGTCTTTTATTATTACCTACATGATTTTTTCATTAACACCTTCTCTTGTGTGTGAATTTGAATTATTATCTGGTGCCACTTGCTTTCAGCCTGAAGATTTTTCTTTAGTAATTCTTGTAAGGCCAATGGTCTAGCAACAAACTCTCTTACTTTTTGTTTATAACAATTATTCATAGTAGTTAGATTTATTATGGTTATTCTTAATGATTTTAATAAATGAATATGTTTTAAATTTTAGTTTTGATATCAGTGTGACAGATAATGATAGCTTTAACCCACATAATCAGAGGCTTTGTGGGTCCTCAATAAGTGTTGAGTGTGAAAGTGTACTGACAGCAAAGAGTTTGAGAACTGTTTGGTTACAGGGGTGATAGAAAGTCAAATTTCTGTGCTCTGATACTTCCCATACTTTATTAAATTCACACTTATCTTGTTTAAATTAAATTCCATAAGCCATTACAAATTTTTCCTGCTTTTAGATAGTATCAATTCTATTCCTTCACTTTAAATTGTTTAAAAAGTAGACATAGTTTAGTTTACATTTACTCAACATTTAAAGTTTATTATCGCGATTGCTATTGTACACAGAGCTAATATCTGGTTTGTGGCATCTAAGAAAGAAAATGTTTTCAGTAGTGTTAACTTGGATTCCTTGAATTTAGCCAGCGCTATAGCACTAGACCACTTTTCGTGCTAAGCTGGCAAATGGGTGAAGGACGTCATCTCTCTTAGGTGTTTGCTAACAACGAGGAGGTAATGACAGAGGACAACAGAGGACATAAGATATTTATGTAGTGCCACTTGTTTGCCCATTTGGGAAATCAATATTTTAACAATCACATTTTATAATACCCTGGATCACGAGTCTACTGTTCTGGAAAAAAAAACAAACAAACCAGAGTTTATAGAACTGGAGACTGAAAGCACCAAGTGTATAAAATTTCTTAAAAAGTGCACATCCTGCAGCTATAAAGAGAGAGCAAACACATCACTAGCAGAAACTAAACCAGCAATGATCTTCCCCCTTTTCACCTCGTGTGCATTATGTTTGATGGCAGCTGATACTTTCCTGAGAATGTTCTGTAAAGTAATAATTTTATGCTGTATTATTAGGCTGATTTTCAAAATACTGGTTAAAAAGTAAATACCAAAATTGTACAAAAGGTGTTATTTTTTTCAAAACCTTTTCTTCAAATTTTTACTGTATTTTTCCATTACCATTTATCTCCCTTACAACCCCTCCCCTCCCACAATCATCACACTGTTGTCCATGTCCATGAGTCCTTTTTCCTGTTTGCTCAGTCCTCCACACCTTAACTGCCTACCCCCTGCCCAGAGCTGTCAGCCTACTCTATGAGTCTGTCTCTATTTTGCTTATTAGTTCAGTTTGTTCATTAGATTCCACATATGTGTGAAATCATATGGTATTTGTCTTTCTCTGGCTGGCTTATTTCACTCAGCGTAATGTTCTCCAGGTCCATCCATGCTGTGTCAAATGGTAAAATTTTCTTTTTTACGGCCGGTTAGCACTCCGTTGTGTGAATGTCCCACAGTTGTTTTATCCACTCATCTCCTAATGGGCACTTGAGCTGCTTGTTTTTGGGGGGATGGTAGGACAGTTTGCAGGAGCTCCTCACTCAGTCTGAGATGTTTGTGGATACTTGGAGAAGAGGCATTTTGATCTGGAGAGACCTTACATTTTTCTTTCACATCCTTTTGTTCTGTTCCCTCTCTTACTTTAAGAACCACTAGATTTTAAAAATTTTTCCTTTCTCCTCTTGAGTTCAAAGTCACTACCTCCTCCTCCTTGTCACCTGGAAACATGGGGTAAGGGAATTTAAAATATACACTGATGGCATTGTAATTACATTGTCTTTTCTTCTTGTTAAAACATCGATGTGGATATATTAAACAATCTTTATATTCATGAAATAGTTCCAATAAATAGACACTTTCTGAAATATGTAAATAGTGTAAAACAAATGTATTAGCAACTTACAAACATAGTAACTGCAGATCTAAACTGTAAGTAACCAAAGATAAGATATTTTAAAAAACTTTTTGATGTATTTAACATTTTTAAAGCCCCCTACAATTATTGGCTTTCTAATATGAAAATGCATTATAAATTATATCAAATGATAATTATATGTTTTTTTCTTTGAGTAGATGCAAAAAGTTCATTTTAGTCTTCTGGGTATGATTCCTACAGTAGTCTACATTTTCCCTACATCTCAATTGTATCTTTAAATACAGTTAAAAGTTTCTCAAAAACCGTGAATTTCAGTAATTGAGTTTTCTCTAAACACTGAATTGCATTGTGTGATAAAATGTACAAGGAGAATTAAAAATAACAGAGAGAATTTTAAGTACCTAAAACTATCAGATCTAACCCTACAGCTGAATTTTTCATCTTTATTGTTAAGTATTGCTCTAATGCTTTAAACTGCATTTAGCTTAATAAGAAAAAATTCTCACCCTTTTAAGGATAAAATGAATTCAGTTCAAATGATAGCAGAATTATGACTATAAACTTTGAGAAAGTAGAGTTCCAAAACAGGTACATTTTTGAATCCAGAGTAATATTAAAGCATACCGAAATATTGTATTCAAGAAGACAGATTGAAGATACACAATGATAGTTTTATATTGCAGTGACAATTTCTGTAAAAAATGAGATTTGTATCATATTTCCAAACATTCTTGGGTTTTGCATAACATCTTAAATGCACCTAAATAATAAAAAGTGCATAATCGTATAGATTATTTAGTTTTGTACCTATTGCTAATGTAGAGAGTTGTCTTAGTTGTCAATGGAAATCAAAAAAATTAATCACTGACAAAAGATCACAGAGGTTTCAGCATCTTACAAATGACCAAGAAAGAATAATTTATATGGAAGCGTGCCGCATGCAACTCTGAGATAGTGATATAGATAGACAGACAGGTAAGGGATAGGTAGGTAAGTAGGCAGTAGAAATATAAGTAGGTAGACAGATGGTTGGGTAAATGTATAAGAAGAAACAGAAACAATACATTCTTTGAAAACATTTTAGGAATTTAGTATTTAGCAATCCTAAATACTTAAATGTGTGAAAGAGACAGAAAGTAACAGATACATACTGGTGTTGTTTTTTCTCCCTCCATATTTGGTCATTAGAACTGCTATTATTAAAAAGTAGAAGTATTAGAGTAAATATGTAGGGACTAGAATTGATTACAATGGCAATTACAGATACCTTATTTTTCAAGGTTTTAGTTCTCTTTTTTTTAGATTTTAATTTATTTATTTTTAAAGAGTTTTGGAAGGGAGGCAGAAAGAGAGGGGAGAAACATCAGTATGTGAGAGATACATGATCAGTTGCCGCTTGCATGCCCCCAAATGGGGACTCAGCCTATAGCCCACGCATGTGCTCTGACTGGAAATTGAACTGGCGACATTTGGGTTCACAGGTCGGCACTCAGTCCACTTAACCACACCAGCCAGGGCTCAAGGTTTTAGTTCTCTTAAGGATATTTTTTCTTAAGTAATTATTCTATAATAATATAAGGATATTTGCAAAAGGTCATTTCCCCCCCAGTGCGTCATTTTTTCATTGGACTACCAATAGTTCCTTTAATTATATGGCACGTCCTTATTAGAATTGGAAAGGTTTGCTATTTTATAATGGAATAACTCGTGTCCATAAAGAAGGCTAGGAAGGAATGTCCACATTTCCTTTGTGCTGATTACATAGATGGTCACCGGCAAGCATAAGCTCCCCAGGCTTCCTGAAATATTGATTGAGGTAATGGGCTTTTATTGATGTGTCAGTTTTCCACAAGAAAATTAGAGAATCAAGAATGAAACTGACTAATCTCCACATGTGTTTTCTGGAGGCTCCTTATGGAAAGTGTGTTATGACAAAAAGACGAACCTTTATAGGTCTCACAAATGATCTTACTACAACACAGACTTTGGCAATGGGTTGACGTCTTCAGAGCCGTATGGTGGGAAATTCCCTGGCTGCTGGTTCTCCCTGGAAGCCAAGTCCAGCAGCTGCACTCCTCTTCATTGCTTTCCTGATCCTGCCTTTACTTAGTGTAAGTCTGCATGCCCAACATAAGGCCTTTTTTCCTTCTCTACATCTTACACCTACTTTCCTTCTGTCTTAAATACGATTTAAAAAATAATTTTGTTGTTTCATTAAGACTTTTATAGACTAGTTTTAGGCTCACAACAAATTGAGGGGAAGGTGCAGAGATTTCCGATACGCACTCTACACCCACCCAGGCACAGCCTCTCCTATGGTCAATATCCCCTTCGAGCGGTACATATTTTCAGTTGGTTAGCCTACACATAATCACCCAAGGCTCCCAGTTTAAGGCGTGGCTCACTTGGTGGTGTTCACCCTGTGGGCTTGAACACATGTATGCTGATGTATGTCCACCCTTCATTACAGTACGAAACAGAGTACTTTCGCTGCCCCACACGTCTCCCTGCTCCGCCTATTCACCCCTCCCTCCACAGCACCCTCCTTGCAGCCCGCACATTCTGATCTTCTTACCATCTCTAACATTTTGCATTTTCCAGGATTGCAGAGAGTGGGAATCACACAGAATGTAGCCTTTCCACATTGCCTTCTTTCACTTGGTGAACGGCATTTAGGGTTCCTCCATGTCTTTTTCAGGGCTGATGACACATTTCTTCTCAGCACTGAATAATATCCCACTGTCTAGACAGACCGTAGTTTATCCGTTCACCTAATAAAGGACATCTTGTTTGCTTGATTGTTGGCAGTTATGAATTCGCTGCTATACGCATTCAACCTTGGCTTTTCTACCCACGTAGCTTTGTGCAAACCAATCAGACTCCTCCATAGCTTTACAATGAGCCGAAATCTGACTTGAGAAAACTTCATAAAATTCAAAAGCATCCGTGTCATTCATTGTTATTCCTGACTGTTCTAGAATTTTGGGAGCACTGAGAAGATTTTTTTTTAAGTGTAAGAGTTAAAACAGAAGTTGCATCCTGCAAGCACCTCCCCCTAAGTTCACGCACCTGCGGGTAACATTCAGCCCCAGTCGCAGGAAGGGAGGGGACCAAGAGGTCAGTTTAGCCCAGGATGGACCCCATCACACCTGCCTGTGGGATCCAGGGGCTGGGAAGGGGTGGAGGCCTCCAGGGCTGCCTTGCCAGTCACCTTACTGAAAAACACTCCTAACGATGGGCCTCCTTTATTCCTGCCCTGTTAGCTGGAAGTGAAGCATGGGGTTAAAGGGCCTGTTGAAAACTCAGCAACAGGCCGTCTGGCTGTGGGATGGCAAGGTCTCAGCTCCAGAGCACCGTCTTGAAACACCTTCCTCTCGTCCTCTCCTGGTGGACACGCTGGCCTCGAGGGCACCAGGCAGCCTCAGCCGCTGCCACCTGCTGGATGCTTGCTGCTCAGGTGAGACCCTGCAGAGGGTACCCCACCCCGGGACCCAGCTTTGGGGAGACTAGGGTGGTCCAACTTTCAAATCCCACCTCTTGGGAGCCTCATCTCCTGGCTTTGTTTGTCCTGAAAAGTCTGCATTGCTCCTTCACTTTGCAAGGATAATTTAAATGGGTAAAGAATTCCAGGTTTGTGTTTTTCTCTCTCAATGTTACAGTACAAAAGGGGGGCCAAGGGCAGCCGAGGCAATGTACTATTACCCGAAAGGAGCCCCCCAGGTTTGTTATGTCTGCTGCCAGAGGAAAGACATCTCTCAATGCCAGAAATTCGTGAAAAGGAAAGGAATTTATTACTCATCTGAAATAACACAAAGTTCCCCACAAATGCGTACAGTCCTCCCAGCACCCTCCACATGGCAAAAGGGAGTATTTCCAAAGCCTCGTGGTCCTAAACAGATGCATGATCCCAAAAAGAGAGACGCCCAATGGCTGTTGTATCTCCATTTAAATTCCAGCGCTAATCCTCCTCTGAAGCCCGGTTTCCAGCTCCTCCCACAATTGGCCACAGCTGCCAGCATTCTGGGCAGGTGGGGTCCTGTGGTGTGGAGCCAATTATCTGCAAGCTCTTCTGGACCCTATTACAAATGGCTGCACCCTGTTACATCAACATTTTAAATATCTTATGTGACTCCCTTCTCCCATGGTTTCTGAGGAGTGGGGTGTAATTTTTATCTTTGTTCCTCTGTAGGTACGTCCCCACCCCCCACTCCCAGGCTTTTCTCAGGATTTATTCTTTACCTCTGATTTTCTGTAGTTGGCAAATGACATGCCCAGGTGTTTTGTTTGCATTGATTGTGCTTGGTTTTCTTGGAGTTTCCTGGGTCTGTGGTTTGGTGTCTGGCATGAATTTGGGGAAATTCCTGGTCTTTTTTTAATTACAGTTAACATTCAATCTTATGTGAGTTCCGGATGTGTATGCATAGTGGTTAGACATTTATATACCTTACTCAGTAATACCCAAGTGAGTCAATTACCCCCCTGACACCATACATAGTTATAAAAATATCACTAACAGTATTTCCTGTGCAGTACTTTACATACCTGTTACTATTTTTAAAGATTTTGATTTTTTAAAATATTTTATTTATTCATTTTTAAAGAAAGGGGGAAGGGAGGGAGAAAGAAAGGGAGAGAAACATTCACACGTGAGAGAAGCATAGATTGGTTGCCTCTCTCATGCTCCCAGACCAGGGACCTGTCCCACAACTTAGCGTGTGCCCTGATCAGGAATCTGACCTGCGACCTTTCAGTTTGTGGAAAGACACCCAGCCCACTGAGCCACACCAGTCAGGGTATACCTGTTACTATTTTGTCACTGCCGATTTTAACTTCTTAATCCTTTCACCATTATTTCTTCTGTTTCTTTCTCTATTAATTAGGTTTTGTTTAACTACTTTCATCAGAGGACAAATCTTGTTAAGAACAGAGTGCCCTGGAGTGTTTTAGAAATAGTTCCTATTTCATCCCTCTTTCAGAATTCCGAGGGGATTTTTCTGTGACACTTACTGTGAGAACCGGGTTACATTCCTCCATGGAAATCTTACAGTGTTGTGGGGGCCCCTCCACGGCAGGACCCCCCTGGAGTTTTTAACCTCAGGCTCATCCTCCCCGAGCTGCCAGCAGTTTCTCAGTGCAGCTCTGGTTTCCTGCCAGCTCCTCACTCCCCTCTCTGGTGCTCATGGTGGTTTTATCTTGGGGTCTCTTCTCAAGTCAGTAGAGATTCCCTGTTTCTGTCTCTCCAGTCTTGGGGGCAACGGTTTCTTCTGGGTTCTTCCCTCCTTTAAGGATCTGAGAAGGGTTTTTGATTTTCAATCTGTTCAGCTTTTACTGGTCAGGACACTCTGATGACTTTCAAGATCCTTACCTGTAACTCTGGAAAATGGACCCTAGCTAAGTCATTTTAAGATAAATTGCTTGGCCACTATTTAATACCCATGGAACAAAATCTGCATCCCTCCCTTGCTAGAGATATTGCGGTCCTGCTCCAATATTTCCTAAGGCAGGAGTCTAACATCATTCTGGGTACTTGGTCCTCCCATTACCTGTCTCACAAGGGAACAGAAAGCAGGAGACGAAATTGGTATTTAGGGATCTTCTTTCTCTGCCCCACTTTTGAAACAATGATCTTTACCCTTTTCTGCATATTTATTGTCTGCCTAGAAACTGATTGTATAGATAGCTCACGTTTCTAGAAGCTCTGTGGTAAATAACCTAATGTTGCGTGTGCGTGTTGTGGAGAACAGAGCAGGCAGCTTATTCTTGTATTATGAATCCTTACAATTGATTCCCAGCTCTCAGCCCTAGCAACTCATAAAATTACATGTCAAATTAATAACCATCCTTTTCACCCTCCTTTCTTTATCTCTCCTAATAGCCTAGACCTAGACTTTTTAAATATTAAAAGATTGAACTGCTTCTCTACTGGGGGCAAGGCAGAGGAGTTAAAAGAGAAATTCTGAGTGTAATTGTAAAGTCAAACCTAATGATTTGTGCTTTCACGAAGGTTAAAACCTACATTCTCCATGGAACAATGCCTCAGAACACTGTCAATAGGCCTCCTCCACCCGTCCCACAGTGGGCTCAAAACTGGTTAACATCAGGTAGCAATCACTGAAGAAACCTTTTTTTTTTTTTGTTAAAGAGTAGATAAATAATTTAGACTGTCTACTTATAAAAATGTTCAGCTGGTGGTGAGTAGATATAATGTCATTGTATTAATAGAACAATCATTTAATTTCAGTGTTGGAGAATGTATTTCTTCGCTTTGTGAAAGTTTCACTTTTAGCAAGATTTCATTTGCATATTTTTAGCTCTTTCTCTCCTATATTAGGCATTATTGCCCACCTTATTGATTTATAAAACGGAGTGCTAGCCGACAGCTCTGCACAATCACCTGCATCCTGCGTCCACTATTTTACTGGACTTCACAGAGACCGTTTTACACATTTATCACCCTGTGCCACTATTCAGGGAAATTTGTAAGGCGTTCATAGGCCTAAAGAACCCTGTGTGGTGTTTTTCTCTCTGATTGATTTTGAGTGTATAACTGCTCTCCAATGGATAAGAAGCAAGAAAGTAATTTGGCTTTACCAAATAGCTCTCAATGAACGTGATCATTGTATTTCCTTATGGGAAACGAAAGGCGGCCCAGGGAATTTCTTCAGTGATGTCTACTCACTTAATCCCTTACCAAATAACCTTGTAAAAAATCAAAGAGCTGATTCTTCCCACTCCCAGCACACACATTTTATTTGCATACATCAATAAACCACTCACTCAGAAAAAAATGTAAACTTAAATATAGAAATATATACACATATATGATCTTATTTTAGAAAATAGAAATACTGCATGTTTAAGTTCATACATTATAATTGTCACTCAGCCAAATATGACCATTTTCCACATTTCATATTCTACAGTACAGCTTTTATGCTGGAGATGTATTAAAATTTATTAAGCTAATGAAATAGCATTTATGCTATTTCTAAATTCTCATAATCACAGCATTTCAGTGAATGTCCTTTCACTTAAATGTATTGCAAATTCTTAAGAATAAGTTTAGAAGAAAGATTTCTGCAAATAAATTATTATTTTTTTTGGCACAATCGACAATCTTGGTACTACTATTTATGCTTGATAAATATCTTTTCCCAAAAAAGATATAACAATATTGATATTTTAATTTGAATTATTTATATAAATGCAAAGTAAAATAAATTTAGCTGGTTAATTGTCCTCAGTGTCATATATTTTTATCCATTTAAATTTTGTATACTCATTACATTTTTCCCCCAGTTTCAATTGGATCCATTATTGTTTTTATATAACTTTAATATTTTAATAGTCTGCCACATATGGGGAAAATAGTTTCCTCATATTTTTCCCTTTTCATATTTATATTTAATTTTACTTCACATTGAAAACTTCACTTCTATCAATAACTTTTATAGTATATTTATATTTATATTTGTATTCTATTTGGAAGCCCCTTCCTGGTCCCAAGACCAGGAACATTCATAAATTATATTTTCTGTTGCTTAATTTAGCTCTTTATTTTTTTATTTTTACACCTTTAATATGTTTGAAATGCATATTGGTACATGATGTAAGGGAGAGCTCAAAATTTTAATAATTTGCATACTTTCTGAAAGTTTATTTATTTTTTTACTTTTACAATTAAAGGCCCTCTTGATTCAATTCTATTTATAAATATAGTTATATGAGATTTTTCTACCAAGTTAGTATTTTTAAATTACTTTATAAAATTCAGTTGAATTTTTAATGGAATATCATTAAATATTCACATTAATTTGATAAAGATTATCTGTAAGTTCATGGGTTGCTTTTTATTTTTTATCTTTTGGATGTTGTGAAACCGTTTAAATCTTGGTAAAACTTATAGAGGTATAAGAATTTCTAGCCTCTTTGTTTTCCAAAATAGTCAGTATTTTTAAATACATAATTATATTAACACACTATATTGTTTTCTACTTATTTTGAAACAAAATATTTATTTGCAATTACTGCCATTAAGTATGTGAAGTCATTTTCTAATTATTACTCATGTATATTTTCCTGTAATAAACTTGACTCAATCACCTAAAACCGAAAACAACATATAAACATACAAGACAAATGAAACTCGCAGACACAGACAACAGGGTGGTGGTGACCAGAGGGCAGGGGACTAGGGGGGCATGACGGGTAGGGGACTGGGTATATGGTGACAGGAAGAGACTGGACTCTGGGTGGTGGGTGCGCAGTGAAGCATACAGATGACGTGTCATAGAACTGCACACCTGAAACCTATATACTTTTTTTAACCACGGTTGCACCAATACATTTAATAAAATTTTTTTTAAAAAGATGCATGATGGGATTTAATTTAAAGCTAAGAGGTCTGCCTCAATACTCATAAATTGGCTTAAGTTGTAGATATCAAATTATATTTTCCAGGTTTGGTAGTAATTGTGAACATAACATGGAAACCATTTCATCTTTTTCTGAGTTGTGTTTATGTAACAGTAGCCAAAAGTTTCTCCAAATATGGAAGCAGTATGCTTTTAAAATTGGCTGGTAACCATCACCTTTAATTACAGTAATATCTTTGAAAACTTTCTCTCATTTTATTCCTTCTTATTCTTTTTATTTTTGGATTTCTCCTTGAGACAATATAAATTGTTGGTTTATATTTTATATAAGACAAAGTACTTCTTTTGGAATTTATTAATATAGAATGACACATAAAATTTATTTATGATTAAAAATACTTACAGTTTTCATAGTTCCTGGCAGACCCTTTTGGTTTCTGAAAGCAGTACTTTGATGCCTCATAACACTGCTGCTGTCCATAGTGCCGGTGATGAGGAAGGCAGCCAGCCGACTTTGAGTGGAACCTGATGCAGGAAACAGTTATGTTTTTCACTATCTTACCTAGAGATTTGTGTATTTCACCAGTCATTTCAAACAGATCTTGATTGTTAAATGAATCCTATGTTTTCTTGTATTTTTTTTATCAATGCTGCTCTTATTTTTTATTACTGTCCTTTGGCCACTATCATTGTTTGTTAATTGGTTTTCCAGCTTATTAAATTCAATACTCAGTTTATTCTATTTTTATATATAATTCACAATTTGATGTTAACATTCCTCTGCCCTCTGCTTGCAAAGTATGTTATATGCCATGTGTGTTGAAACACAGTGTTCATATTAATATTTTTAAAATAGTCCTTTTCTTTTCTGACCTGAATGTTTTAAGAATGTGTTTTTATATTTTGTTGATTTAAGTGCTTAAACAAAATGCTTCCCAAATTGATCTATAGAGTTAATGTAGTGTTGGAAAAAAAAATAGCAGTTGTTTTTGTTTTAGTGTAAATGTTAAATTTACAATACTTAGTTTTTCCAGCTCTGCTCCTTCTAGGAGGACACAAATGCAGGTTTAATGTGCAAGAGATCTGTTGGAAGGAAATGCCTTTAAATGTTAAGGGGAACAAGCTAGCGAAGCTGGAGAGAGCCTTCAGTTCCTGATACAGGTCTGACATTTGTGAAGGAGAGTGACATAAGTTGAATGGGGGGAAAGAAACTCAGATTGCAACATAATTCTATGAGCATTTTGACCAAAATAAGGATAAGCCTTTAAGTCAAAGGGGCCCATTGGAAGAATTCCACATCCTGCAGGAACAGGGCAGCATTTGTCCCATTGCCCTGTTCAGTCCCCATTTGATGGGAAGTAGGGGAGTGTGGCCTTGGTGAAAATGCATTACGATTCTCAACAGGTGGCTTCAGGGACCTTTTCCTGGCCACTGATGCCCATGCCTTTTGTTGGGCAGATCTACTTCTCCATGTAGATTTATGCATTGGCTCCATGGTTTCTGTGCTTGCTCTCCCCGAAAAGAAACTTAGAAGAGGAGGGTACGGTGGTGGAACAAACTATAGCCTCTTTTGCTGCTTTGCTTTCTAGGTCAAAGCTACTATTTATCCTTTTCCTTCTGCACTGTCTGTCTGAAATTCTTCTCATTCTTAGACATCACCTTGGTAGATCATGATATCTTGACTGGTGCCATGACCCACACATTCATCTGTGTGATGTGTCTGAACCCCTTGGTAACCAAGCTATTTTCAAACCAAGTTGTAGTCTTCATCCATTTCCAGTTACAGTGGGGTCAGGAAGTACAGGGAGAACTAGAATGGACCACTGGGTTCCACATGTGTTCTTTCCCTCCATCGTTGTGTTAAGGCATCTGTGATGGTGATTTCTCTTCTTCTCTGCTGGTCTGCAACACAAGGAGTTTAAAAAGATCTTTGCAATACAATATTCTGTTTAAAGATTGTGTGCTTTGGTGGGGCCAGTCCCCTTTGTCTGTGTCACTGTCATGCTGCCCACTCTACCCGTTTAAGAGAGGCTGATGACAAAGCCTGGCTGTCAACCACTGTCTTAAGTAATTTTGTCTGAGTAGACTCTACTTAGCTGTTTAGTGCCTTTTCTCTGGTGAGCATTAACCTGTACAACAAAGTCTCCATTCTTTGTATCCACTCCACATTACTTTTGTCCACTTCCATATGTGTTCTTGTATCAGGTCACTTCTCACTAAAGTAGAGAAACAGATGCGTTGCTTGCAGATTTGCAATATTGCACTTTCCCTCCATACTGCCATTCAAAGTCCTGCTGAAACAGGGATGAAATACAGCTGACACCAGTTTTCCTCTTGCGTCCATACTCTGAGATGGAAAATTTATAAACCACGTTGAGACCTTTCCTCCTCCTTAAGCCCCTCCTTAAGCCGATGGGATCTCCTGCTGTCTAGTGCAGTGAGAAGTGCAGACTTGGAGAGGGGCACTGATGCAGCTGTGGTGGGAAACGGGAGGGTTGGGGTATCTGGTTCTATAGCATGCTCGTGCCCCCTCGTCCTATGGAAGTACAATCCACGTGCACCTTTTTCATGTTATAATGGTCAGATGCTGGGCCTGACCAGATTATGATTTTCCAGGTTTTACAGAAGTTAACTCAAAATGGGCAGTTTTGGACATATTGTCATTTAGAATACCACGGTCAAAAACAATCTGTTTCTAGCAGGCCTGTTTCTTAAAATGTGTATAATTTTCTGGTGCAGATGGATGGCCTGGTTCCCGAATCCAAAAGGCTCACGTGGTAGTGCTCCAGTTGGGATTTGCTAATAAGCTCCACATTGCATATTTTCCCAGTATAGATAGCTTGAACACACACAAAAAACAATCTTCTGAATTTTATGACTCAACCACTTGCATTATAGCCTGGATTTCTGAAACACTCTTTCTTAGCCAGGGTCTCAAAGTTGGCTGCCTTCCTTGTTACCTGCTGTATGAACCAGAGCAGGATTATTATGTCACCAAATGTAAAATACAACAGTATGTCTTTTAGTTTGGAGAGGACAGCATAGCACTTTCATCTGTAACCCCTGGGCCTCCCCAAAATGACAGGTTTTCCAGTCTTCATAAGGTTGTTTCCCACTCTCTGGAGAACATCTGTTTTACCAGGATTCCAGTGTACACTCACCTGTTTAGCCTGTTCAATCGGTCTGAGTCCAC
Organism: Tonatia bakeri; assembly: GCA_004024845.1. Taxonomy (NCBI): domain Eukaryota; kingdom Metazoa; phylum Chordata; class Mammalia; order Chiroptera; family Phyllostomidae; genus Tonatia; species Tonatia bakeri. The sequence goes on from PVIA01003770.1 coordinate 145,002, forward strand.
TGGTGTTATGAATCATAATCTTAGGGGGATATTCAGGTCATCCATAGTGTTTCAGACTGCCTCTTCACCAACGCCATGCACAAAGGTGCAGAGTTAACAGAGCCCTGGTACAAAGCTGTGAGTAAATAGTGTTGCCTACCCCACGTGGCTGTGACATGATCTTTCTAACCTAAACTAAGAAGAAATCAGTCAAGGAATCAGTGGCCAGATACTGTGTCCCTGAGTCTCTGTTAATGTGCTTTAGCAGTGACATTGTACTTGGCATAATATCTGCTGCCAGGTTGCTACCTCGTTGTACTTGTAGCGGAAAACAATCAGCCTACAGGATGTAGCCAGTGTCCATGGACACCAGGCAGGGGAATTAAATGGAGATACTACAGAGGCTACCTCCCACCTCTGTAAGCTTTTATACTTTAGTGGTATTATGTGTTAGATTATGTGGGAACATGATTATGTTCCAACATTCATATGTTGAAGCCCTGTTGCCCAGAACCTCAGAATGTGACTGTACCTGTTATGCATTTAAAAGATAATTAAGGTAAAATTAGAATGTAGGTAATTAAGGTAAAATATAAAAATGACTAAGTCCTTATAGGAAGAGAGTAGGACACAGATATCCACATGCAGACAGAAGACTATGTGGAGACATAGTGGGGACATCTGTAGGCCAAGGAGAAGGGTCTCAAAACAAACCAAAACAGCTGACATCTTGAGCTTGGGATTTTAGCCTCCATAACTGTGAGACAATATAATTCTGTGATTTAAGCCACTCAGGCTGTGGTATTTTGTTATGGCAGCCCCAGCAAACTCATTGAATGGTGACGCCAATCTCTGTCACTACTCCTGCTCGTGCCATGTTGCATAGAATTTACTATTTTGACTAGGGTGAGCAGTTTCAGAGGTTTCTATTTGGTGTTTCTCACAAGGATAACTTTTAACCCACAGATGAACAAACCAAGATGAGCTTTAAATAAATTGCCAAGTGTATCATTTCCAATTATACATTCAGTGACCGGAGAAAAAAATGACTGGGCTGATCTTTGGACCTTGAGTCTGTTTGAGCCAGGCTTAGCGAAGATTCCATTTATTACCTTGCCTCATAAGCCCTCCCTCTACTGGTGGGCTGAGGATGATGCTTTGGGGCTCTGGGTATCAATGTCAACTTAGAACCTATGTACAATAATCACAAATGTCTAAATATGTCTTCTCTGAAGTATAGTCACCTGAACGAATGGTCATAGGTCTCTTTAAGAGAAGGACTAGTCATCAGAGTTTCTGTTGGCCATGTGACTAAGGGGTCTTCCTTCCAGGGACACAGACAGGATCATAGCTGTTTATTGAGGTGGCTGCTCTTAGTCTACTGCTCCTGTATTCTTTCTTCTTTCTGGTCATACATGCCTAGTGGATTCTGTTGGCTGCATGATTATTTTGTCCCTAGGGACTCCACCCATGCTCTGTCAATCATCTCCACAACTTCCTGTGGGCAAGCTTACCTGTCTTTTTGGTGATTATGGCCTGCTGGTTTCAGATGTTCAAGTTCACATTATTCAGGCTCTGTTACTTTGGTGACCTCAGCATTCCCATGAGTATGGACAAAGCCATCTCTGTGAATTCCTCCCCTCCCATTGTCTTTGGTCTTCAGAGGAATTCTATCATTGAACTTCTTGGTGGTGCCGGTAAATTTTGCATTTGGGGCTGCTGTGGAACATAATCCTCTAGTGATTTATCTGGGCTGACTTGGTATTTCAGCTCGAACATTCCCACATCCCTCTGCCTCTTTGTTCTTTCCATGTCACTCTTTTTGGGCTTCTTTTCTCTAGGCTTCTAAGGGCCATTTCACTAGACAGTGTACCCCATTCACTGGAATGCTTGTCAGACATGCCCCCAAATGGTACCCCAAATCAATGAATTTTTGCTTAATCCAGTCTTACATTTGGCATTCTCAAAATCCAATGCCATTCATGCCCCCTAGGTTCCTATGGGAACATGTCAGCTAATTCTTGTGGCTCTTGGTGAGTGATGTCTTTCCCCCATGCTCAGGCCCAGCATGTCCTCAGCAATGTTATTGTGGGGTTCAACCCTAGCTGTTGGCCTGGCAGTCAGGCGAGGAAGTGAGGACTCTTTCTAGGGATGTACCTATGAACAGGAAGAGTCCTCAGCAGCATCTACCAACACTAGATGTGTTCTAGCTCTTACTGAGGAAGGGTGGCTCACTTCTGAAGGCTTGGAGGGCTCAGAGTGAATCTTCAGAACAAAACACTCAGAGCATCCCTACTGATTTCCCCATTTCATGTTTCAAGATCTCAGGAATTGCCAACCACAGTTCTGATCAAAGTGCTTTGGCTGAACATTTAAATTTCATATGTAAATGTCACTGGCACCCTATGGCTCCATCAGTGCCTCGGTCTTATGATGTGCTGTGTCTGCTTTCACTGAAGGAGATAGGAGGCCTAGTATTTAGCTGATGACTATTCATGTATCTCAACAGGCGTTGATTCAACAGAAGAGCAGCCAGTCAACGGCGCTGCTTGTAGTCACAGTCCCCCCATATCTTTCAAAATGCCCGAAGTGTTGTACCTGAAGGAGCAGTTTCCTATGTTAGGTTGTCTTCTCAGGTCATCCCAGACATGTTGATTCTTTAGCAGTTTAACCACCACCTGTTACAAGGGTCTCTCAGTGAACACACACCACTCGCCTGGTGGTATGTGAGCCTGTTCCAAAACTCTATCCTGTTTTCTGTGTTCTTAGGCAACTCCTGGATCTTCTGAGAAGCAGGAAACAAAGATGAAATTACATGTGTGAGAAATGTATTGACGGAAACGACTGTGGAGGACAATTCGTAAGAAACCAAAGGAGTCAGGGAGAGCCTTAGATACCTTGTAGGTTTTCTATCAGTGAAGGAGAGAGGGAGGAAAGGGGGCTGGTACCAAGAGACACAGAGTATATCGCAGGTCCAGAGCAGGTTCAGCCAGGCTGAAGGGGAGTCTTGAGCCAGAATCTCCAGTGGAGTTTTCTGTCTCACAGGATTGGAACAGCATTAGGATCACCGGTGGGGAGAGGCCTTTAGAAAGGTGACCGCACTGTGGCCGTGGTGATGGATCTGGACAAGCGGCATCTGGGGACATTACTCAGGTATGCTCTCCATGGCCAGGCATCTGAGAGGTATATTTTCATGGTAACCGCAGATGCTGTCTAATGTTCAATGGCAAAGTATTTAAATAAGTGCCCCCCATTTCCCAGAGCCTTTAATTCTCTTTAATTAAAGATAGTTTGGAGAGGCCCTGCTAGGCTTTTCTCTGCATACTAGCTACTTTCTTTTGAAAAAAAAAAGTTTGATGTTCCTCTTTATGGTCTTTTAAAATCTTGACATAATAGGGACAGAATTCCTCAGAGCTTGAGGTAGGAAGTGATGGCCTTTTCTGATTTTCACGTTTATACCCAGATAGGGATTTTTGTTCTTCTTTTCTTTGATCATTTAGTGCTGGTTTGGGAAAGAATGTTAGAGGACCTGCTTATGCTTTCATCTTTCTCAAAAGTTCCCCTGATCCCTGTTGAATCCACCTGCTTATTCAGTCTGTGTGTCTCACTGAATGATGGATTTTCTCCTTGCCCGAATCCTTCTGAACTCAAATGGCTGGGGTCTTTGTACCGAGAAGGTGATTTATTTTGGGTGAGGTATCTCCTTGGAAATTAGTAAAATGGTTGAACAGATACATGAACAAATGCAGTTGAAGTGAACATTGTTTTTCAGGAACACAAGAGCATGGATTCAACTCAATACAATAGAGAGGTGTTCTCCCAAAACAGAGGTAAACTGTTTTTTACAGTTTAGTATTTCTGAAAGGTTACTTGTGCACATGTAGATTAATTGATTAAATCCTGAGTTACCTTGTCTTTTTAGAAAGTTAATATGATTAAATTAAATTACTGGGGTATTAATTCATCTTTCAAGAAGTGCATTGCACATGAAAAAACCCCAAGAGAATGTGAAGGAAAAAATGTTTAATCCTGAAGTCATTCAAATTGAAATAGTCACAACAAGTTTGAAATTTTTTAAAAATGTTCATTTATATGTTATAATGATATTTGTTATGAACTAGTGATATTAGCTTGAAGCATGTTAATGTATTATCACTGGCAAATATTTTTAAGTAGAACCAAGGTCTTTCTATTTAAAAACTGGATCTGTGGATTGATGTTCTCATATGTATAATCCAGTGTTGTGTGTGTGATTGTAAGGTCCTTTTTAAATTAAATGTGGTAAGAAACTAAAAATAAGAAATAAACAAAACAAAGCAAAAAATTTAAAAATCAACTCGTAATTAAATTTGAATACAGATTTTTAAAAAAATTATCATTTCCTTTAACTTTTTAGAGTTGTATAATTACAGGTACTCTAACAGCATTTTAAAATTAATTTTAGCAATAGACACAGTTTTTATGTAAACACACACACGCACAGTTTCTTTGGCACATAAATAGCAGCAACTGATACAGTACTTAATTAGGTCACCTGGTACCTTTCACAGTTTCCAGTTGCGTGATTGAGATGAAAATGACCTCAGCGAACCCTTGGTGGGCACTCAGCTCAGTTCACGGCCGCTACAAGTGCCAAGGTCTCCTCGACAGCAGCCAGGTGGTTGTCAGGGTTTCCAAGGCATCCTTATTAGTAAATGTTTCACAGAGAGAATGGAGGGAATGGTTGGAACCCAGCATGTTGCTTAATTAAAAGGTGATTCAAGAAGCTTCTCCTGTATATGCAGTTTCCACATTTTCAGCATTTTTTGTGGTTTATTTGTAAACAGTATGACAATGTGCTACATCAACATACTCTGTAAGGAAAAATATATAGTAGTGTCTAGAATCTTTTAAAGATGATAAGCTAGTCCTTTCAAAATTGTTGATAGTACAACTTGCTAGGTGCCTTAAGCTATATAATTATATTTAATGCTTACATTATTATTCTTAGTGACAAGGGATGAAAAACAAGATGAAAGAAAGCAACATTTTCACTTTACTTCGTGATTATTCCGAGACAGGTAGTAACTGATTTAGGAGTTTAAGGTATCTTAAGAATGAATGCAAATCATTATCTGCCCAGAGGTAAAAAACTAAAAATCAACATAAACTACTGTAAACTACTGTATTGAATTCTGCAGATGCCATTTTAAAATTGGTTTTGTGTTGGTTAAGAACGCTGCACTACTTAGTCTCAGCTACTTCTGTGATCAGACAGTTCTATTATTTTTGCTCAGTTGAGAATCTCAATATTACAGCGTTTAAAACATCTGAAACACTAGCAAATAAAATATCTTACCGGATAAAGTAGTTTCTGGTCCTCTCTAGATAATCTGGCCTGCATAATCTAATTCTTGATTTTAAGGTTTTATTTACTGAGGGATTCCTCTCCCTCACCTTCCTGCCCTGCCATGGACTTCCTGAAATACTTTGAATAAATGGAAAGCTCAATTTTTCAAGCACAGGAAACCAAGTTTCTTGAATATCTCTTATATCCAACAAGTGCTCATAAATTCCTAAAGAACTGTTTCATTGACATTTGAACTTGAAATTGTTTCTAGATATTATTTATATTCATGAGATTTACCCTTATGAGTACTTTAGTTTCCAAAAATACTATGATCATATTTCTGCTTAGCATTCCCATGTGGAATAAAATACACACTTCGATAATTAAAACTTGAAGTTCAAGCTTGTTCTGGGTTTATATATTTATGAAAACTTTCAGTTTCACCAATGCTTTGGTGTTTATGAATGATGTAACTCTAACACGAGTAGGAAAATACTGGTAAAGAAACTTCATCATTCATTTTTATCCCAACATAGTTGTCTCCGTGGTGGCTCTTTTGGCCCTGAAATGGGAGTGCTCCACGCACTGAGCATGAGCAGAGCTACTCAGTTAGTCTGTGTGGTGACAGAGCTCCCTTTCTGGGACCTGAGCTACTTACTGCCTCTGCTTGGAAATTGGTGAGGGTTTTGAACAGCTGCTTAGATCTCATTCCTGTGCTATCAGAGATTCGTAGACTGTGCCCCTCACTTGGCTCCAGAAGGGTCTTCCTTGAGGACTAGCAAGCCATTAACAGTGTGAATAGAGAACTGTGCTCATCTTATGAAATTATTTCTAAACTAGGTTTTCAAACAACTTTATTTAAAACAAATGTAAGACTTTATTTATTTTTAGAGAGAGGGGAAGTGAGGGAGAAGAGAGGGAGAGACACATCAATGTGTGGTTGCCTCTCACATGCCCCCCCTACTGGGGACCTGGCCCCAAACCCAGGCATGTGCCCTGATCTGGGAATTGGTGATCCTTGGGTTTGCAGGCCAGCACTCAATCCACTGAGCCACACAAGCCAAGGCTAAAATTTTTTTATTCTTTATGTATTACAGTTGTCCCAATTTTTCTCCCATTGCCCCCTCCCCCAGCAATCCTCCACTCCCACAGTCAGTCCCCCTACCATCGTTCATGTCCATGGGTTCTTTGTCCAATCCCTTCACCTTCTTTCATCCAGTCCCATAAGCCACAATGAAAGACAAATAACATACGGTCTCACTTGTAACTTGAATCTAAAGAACCAAATAAGCTAATGAGCAAAACATGGTAGAATCAAAGGCACAGAAACAAGGAACAGAGTGATAGCTGTACGAGGGGAGGGGAGAGGCTGGGCTGGCTCATACACCTGCAAATGCACTCTATTGTCCAAAGGAATGTTAGTGTCTTCTGCCCTTCTTCCTTGCTGCCTCCCTGTCTCCCTTCTTCCCTGTCTTCTTTCCCTCCCTTCTCTCTTTCTGTCTTCCCCACCTTCCTTTCTCTTAATAATATCCTACTGAAAACTTCTTTTCTGAAGGATGCAGAATGGAACACCTGCAACTCACATACAGGAGGCAGTAAAAACTTAACATTTAAAAATGATGACTCTGAAAATGTTATTTTATGACTTAAGTGTGGCATGTCACTGGGTTCAGAGTGTTTTAATGTGGAGAAACAAGAAACTTCATGGAGAAGGGGTTTGTAATTATGTCTGTGGTAAGCAACCTGCATCTGCTGCCTTCTGAGCAGATTATTCTCAGGGCAAAATAAATACTTCTTATTTACAATTCAACAGGTAGTCACTCACTCAGGCATGAAAAGCAGTTTATACAGGTGTTTCTAAGTTTAAATACAAACAGAATGTTCTGAGAAGGGAATAGGTAGTCAAAAAGTGCAATGCATAGGGAGGGCTTAAACATCTTTAGACCTATAACGAAAGATGAAGGATAAAGGATCCACCTGCACCCACACGAGTGATTTCATACCGTCATCAGCTCATGCAGCCCTTCCAGTCAGCGGCTGCAAACCTGTTCTCTCCAGCACGCCTGGAGGGCCCCATCATGTCTGCCCCTGGTCATCCCCCTCTCCAGTGTGAGGAAACCTTGTGCCTCCTCCTCTTCACCACACAGTTTAGACCCTGGGATCATCTCTAGTCCCTCCATAGTTCTTGTGCCTACAGCTACACAAAGGTGACTTCACTACTGATGTGCTTAGCACTAGGCCCTAACATCAGGCCTGGGCTTCCATTGTTGACCGAGGGGTTGTGGTGGATCTCGTATATGAGGGCTAAGATGTTCCTTTTACTGAGGGAAGGTGCAGGAATTGGGGAGAAGAGACAGGGACACATGGGGTGCTATGTTTGTATTTGCCTTGGCCGTGAGAAACTTTGGAAAATGTATATTTTGTTCCTGAAATCAACTCCTAATTTGCATTTCCTAGTTCTCTAAAGGGCTGTTAGAACTTTATGCATCAAAATAATGTCATAAATGCAAGGGTGGGCAAAAGTAGGTTAAAAGTAGGTTGCTAGTCATTATTACCTAAAAGATAAATCATAAGTAAGGATATGAAATACAAACAATAATAATAAGGTAAAGTAAATAATACAAATAAATTATATAATAATTAATAAATAGCAATACCAGAATAAACACTTTCACCTGCTCACAACTGTGTAAATCTACTCTTGCCCATGACTCTGTGTTCTTCCTCTTTAAGACGTCATTGTACTGCATCAAAACTAAAAATATATTGCTAATGTCCTTCTTTTCATCAGCAAATACTATGTAAGTTATGACAGAACCAAATGCTACATATTTTCTTATGTATGGATTAATATTTCAGTTATGTGCCAGTTATTATGTGTTACGTAATATCCTTTAAATGTGTTACATCATATCCTTCATTACAAATGAAATAATCTACCTTTATATCACATCTCTTATTTGAAGTAGTTTCCTACTAGTGCAATAAAAAATGTAATAGTTCATTAATGATGGCATTTATTCTCTGATTGTGACTTGCATTTCCTGACACATAGGGAAGGGAATAATGCATAGGAGAGATGTTTCAACATAAATAATATACTGGTTTTGCTCTGTGAGTGACAGGAAGATAAAATGAAAGAGAATGCCCAATTTTTACAACTAGAGTTACAGCCACTTGTCCATACACGTAATCTCCTAGTGACTTCAGAAAGAAAACATCATATGATCGTTGAATTTCAATCAGAGAAAACAGGCTAAAACTAATTACGGGCCTATGTCTAAACATACACTTTATCCAGATATTTTGTAAAACCTCACCTATGCATTCCAAATGGCTGGATTCCAAAATACTAGATTTGAGAGCTCTTCATTGATTATATTTGGTAACATGTCAACTCTAGGGTGGACATTTACTTAATGCCGAGAACCCTAAAAAACGACCCCCCTCCCACCCGTTGCCGTTCTGTATTTCACTCATCTGTCCAACTAACCACTGTACCCGCCTGCTTAGACAGCTGGGGAACAGACCCGCGGAAACAGCAGATTTTCCCGGTCGGGAGCTTCCTGCTGCGTTGAGGCTACAATCTGTCAGCGGGTCTCCCCGAAGACGTGAGGCTGCTATTGTTCTGGTTTTGTTTCATGTTATCTTTCCATTCTTGATTTTACTTGACTTCCAGTGACTCAGTTAAAAGCTCACTGCAGGAGCATGAGACTCCAATGACAGCCTTCAGTGCTATGCCCCTTGCGCAGAGGTGCGGCTGCAGGAACATACGATTCAGTTGTCGGTTCCTAGCACGCAGCCGGCACCTTACCATGCTCTCTGGTCCGTTATGGGTTACTTGCGAGCCAGGGCCGTGCAGCCCACTGGAAAGGCAGTGTCAGTAATGGACTTAGGGATCTAACAGGAAGTGGCCTTGTGTTCTAGGGGACAGGGCCTCGAAATGACACTTTCAGAGAGCAACACTGCTGTGAAAAATGAAGCTACAGCTATTGGCATAACCATCTGCAGGGGTGCCTTTTCCAAAGGGATAGTTTGTAAGTGTGTTGCTTAGAAGACTTAGTGAACTACTTAAGTTATTCGGTTATCATTGTAAAGCAAACTTGGAATGTAGAGGAAGATGGAATCTAATCATAATTTGTGGGTATGAAACGAGAGGTGTGAATACCCCGTTACAAATGTATGGTGGGATAAATGACAGTTATTTTTATATTCTTTGCTAGGAATACCTCTGGGAGATATGAAGTATTTCAGAGTTTCCAATGGCTAGCTATGTAAGCCCAATATAATAATATATTGAAGTAGTTCATATAATGAAAGAGTAGAAGTTAACATTGTATAGCTAAGGAGGTATGGGGTGTGTGCTATAGGAAAAGTACAGTCTTTGATATGATTTTCTCAAAGGAGTAACTAGGGCTGCCACCTACTGGGTGACTGAGGGCCCTTCTCTCTCTCTCTCTCCACACACACACACACTCACACACACACACACACACACACACACACAATCCAATCTGACATTCATTGCCTTTTCAACTGGTCTAATTGCACTAATACCACACAATAACATGACATTCATTTTGTACCTCTGTGTCCTTTGTTCCTACACTTTGAACTTCTTGATGCCCAACCAGGCTTTACCTACCCAAATCATGCTCATAATTCAACAATTAAATGTGTAGAGCCAGAGTGAGCATGGATACTCATTGTTTTCCTGATTACCCAACCCTTCATGGTATTTATTTTTACCAATGTAGCATGTGTTGTCTGTGACAAATTGCGTATTCTCTGTGCGTGCATGTTGGGGGTGTTTTGCTGCTCCCTTAGGGTTTGGGGTTTCAGGAGGGAACAAAAAGTCCAAACTCCCTGCCTGTGCACGGTTTATATTCTACTAGAGGTGCCGGTCATGTGAGCAGCTGTTTACATATCCACTTTTGCTTCTATTACATAACATTGTGAGGCGTACTGTGTTTTCTCTCTGGTCAGTGAGAAGTAAGCCACACATAAGCCCTGATGGAAGGGATCAGTGGTGCATGGTGCATGATGGGGCTGGAAGCCTAGGAAAGAAGGGAAACAAGGAAAGAAAACACTACCACTCTCTCTTTTAACTTTTTAAAAATGTTTCAATGGTAAAAGAGACCAAGTCTTTCCTTGATGAAACTGTTGTTAATTCAGAAAAAAAAAAAAAAAAAAGAGAGAGAGAAAGGTGGAGAATAAGATGAAGGAAACATTTTTTTCTTTTATTTTTTAAAAATTATTTTATTGTTGTTCAAATACAGTTTTCTGCATTTTCCCCCTCCACTCTTCCCCCACCCCAACCAACCCCTTCTTGCTTCCGCACACATGACATAAATATTCAAGAAGAACGACGTATGCACGCATGGGCCTCGTGTGGGTCACTTACAAAAGGATTCACTCTCTTCTCTTTAAACTCCAGTTGTCTAATTGTGAAATTAGATTTCAAGTTTCTAAATAATTGAAAAAATATCAAAATTATTTATAGGTCAGAAAGGACACAATTCTGTCCCCTGAATTGAATATCAGTGCAAAAAAATGTTTTTCGCGTTGTCTTATGATTATTTTCACATACGTGTACTGCAGACTTTGCCTTCAACGTAGTTATGATGGCATAAGCCCAATATTTAATTCAGACCTATATCCTGCCCACCACGGGTTGAATTTGATACCTTGCTACCGTGTCCTAACAGGATGAAGCTTTTTGGAAGGTTTTGGCTGAGAGCCAGTCGCCACAGAGGCTCTAGTGCGACCCCTGCTGTGAGAAAATATTTTTCCCCCGTCTCTAAATACCCCGTTTTGAAATGCAATTTTTCCACAAGTACTTATTTTATCCTTTTTTTGCACATCATTTTTTCCCCTTTAGGGAAATTCTTCACCTTGGCTATCCCCTGCTGTTCACAACTATTACTCATCTGGGGTGTCATTAGAAATCACCAGGAACATCCACCCTCAAGCAGCACAGAGAGGGTAGTATTTTAATGTTAGAAGATGAAGGGGGTGCAGCTTCTGGACCAGAGAAACAGCACATGTTGTAGCTTGTGACAAAGAATGAATTGATATAGGCATGTTAAATGTGTGTCTTTATTGCATTTTACTCTTTTTACTTTTATTGACAAGATGCAGAGTTCAAACTGGAGTAGGAAAGGAAGCCCGAATTATTCTGAATGGTGTTTTCTTTTTAAAATGAGCAGTTAGAATTTCTTTATGTTAAAAGGAAATACGTCTTCTCCAGAGTGTCCTTCAACTAATTATATTTTCTAATTCTAGACACTGGCAAAGTTCCTAAGCGCTCAGACGTAGAAGGGGATTCTAATGTCCTAGAGTGGAAATGTGAACAGGAATCGACTTCTTTTGGGGTGGCACTTAAGGACATTGAAGTGAGTCCTGGATGCAAGCTGGACACCAGACAACTAGTTTAAATACAGCTTCTCACTGGGACAGAGGTAGTTTCACATCATATTAAACATACTGATAGAATTATTGCGATTGACAATTATGGGATGGTGAGTGTGTAAACTCGAGGACCAGGCTGGGTTCTGAAGTGTAGGTGACTGATTTTGTGTTCTGGCCCTTCTGAGTCCACCTCTGCACAGCACGCCAGCCCAGCGTGCCCGGGAGAGGAGAGCTGTGACAGAGTGGCACATGCAGCACTAGCTCCCAAATTTCTCATTTGTTCCATTATGTCTCATTTTGCCTCAGACCAAACTAATTTTGAGTCTTGATTAATTCTGTCTTCTCTTCTGCTTAGGCAGTCCTACTTAGTGTAGCAATTAAATTGTCTCCTTTTTTGTGCAATTTTTCACTTTTGTTCCCTCAAATTTGAATGATGTCTAATTCTTCCAGTCCTGGCTATCCACTGACTGTTAAACTAAGAATAAATAGCACCTCATATAGAGAGACCACCCGCTATTATGGAACACTGTCCATAGCCCAACAAGTGTGCAGTTTTCAGGTATAATACTATTATTAATCATGCAGAGGTCTAATATTAACATATCATTAACAGTGACCTTGGAGGGGGCATAGAATGTACTTTTTTAAGAGGTGTGCTTTGAATGGCAATCTCATTCTATTTTGGCTTCCCTGTAATTCTTCTTTCTCTGTTGATTCAATTCATATACTTCACTTAAACAGAGTGTATCTCATATTTAATCCCTTTTATTTCTGGGTATAAACCCTGGTCTATCTGGGAAAGTTAAAGAATACTTTTGTTCCCCTATTGGTAAGAGTCTGAACATAAAGGATTTTGGACATGGCTGGATTCATAGGTGTGAGGCCGCAAGAATTGCTTTCAGGAAACTGAGTAAGCTTCAGTAAATTCAGGTAGTACAGTACGTCGGTAGGTGAGCTGATACATGTGTGGCTCTTTGAAACATTGACCTGAAGTGTAGGTCAGTGCTTTATTTACATCAAAAACTTGTGTTTACCCAGTCTTAGCACCCTTAAAGTTTGTAGATAGAGTTAAATGTAATAGAAGTGTATATCACCAATCACTGGCTGAATCGTCCAAGGTTAGAAATTTGTTCGTATTAGCAGCAGTGCCATCAAAAGGAGTCACCATTACTTAAATAGTGACAGTCTTCATCAAACATGATTGCTTTTGGCTGAACACTCTGCCACTGCGGTAGTGTATCAAACAGATACAATCACCTCATTTCTGCATTTAATTTTCTATATTCTTCCTTGGTCCTATTCCATTTCCTGTTTTGCACTGTATTAAAAAAAGTAATTTTTATTTTCAAGGTCTACTACTCTTTAAAGTTTTGAACGTCTTTTCAATAGGATTTGAAG